>CM033644.1:220971396-221185459 GCA_019512145.1 Engystomops pustulosus
TGCGGACACTAGTACAGATAATACAGACATTGCAGATACTAGTACAGACATACATACAATGCAGACATAGTACAGATAATAGAGACAGTGCAGATACTAGTACAGACATTACATACACTGCAGACACTAGTACAGATAATACAGACACTACAGACACTAGTACAGATAATACAGACATTGCAGATACTAGTACAGACATTACATACAATGCAGACACTAGTACAGATAATACACACATTATATACACTGCAGACACTAGTACAGATAATACAGGACATTAGATACATGCAGACACCTAGAACAGACATTACATACATGCAGACACTAGCCACGATATACATACACTGCAGACAAACTACAGATAATACAAGACCATGCAGACACTATTACAGTTAATAAGACATTGCAGATACTAGTACAGACATTGAATACACTGCAGACACTAGTTACAGACAGTACAGACATTACTACACATGCAGACACTAGTACAGATAATACAGACATTACATACACTGCAGACACTAGTACAGATATACAGACATGAGATCTCTGCGAGACACTAGTACAGACATTACAGACATTGACATTACACTGCAGACACTAGAACATAAATACAGACATTACATACACTGCAGACATAGTACAGATAATACAGACTTACACACTGCAGACACTAGTACAGAGAATACAGACATAGATATCTGCAGACACTAGTACAGAAATACGACATAGATACTCTGAGACACTAGTACAGACATTACAGACATTACATACTCGCAGACACTATACAGATAATAACAGACATGTACATACACTGCAGACACTAGAACATATAATACAGACTTACATACATGCTACACTAGTACAATAATACAGACATTACATACACTGCAGACACTAGATTAGAACAATATCAGAATACATACACTGCATACCATGAGTACAGATAATACAGACTTGACATACACTGCAGACACTAGTACAGATAATACAGACATTAGATACTCTGCAGACACTAGTACAAGATAATACAGACATAGACACTGCAGACACTGAAGATAATACAGACATAATACACTGCAGACACTAGAAACAGATAATACAGACATTACATACATGCATACACTAGTACAGATAATACAGACATGCATAACTGCAGACACTAGTACAGATAATACAGACATTAGATACTCTGCAGACATGTACAGATAATACAGACATTAGATACAATGCAGACACTAGTACAGATAATAAGACATTAGATACTCTGCAGACACTAGTACAGATCATACAGACATGAGATGCTCTGCAGACAGGAGCTGCAGACTCTATTTACAGTTCATCACCTTCTATTTACTAAACATTCTGCAGGACTCCTGAGCTCAGAGCAAAGACAAGAAGAGAGAAGTTTGCAGGATTTGCAGATACTACAGACAAGTGGTCCCATGTAATTCTGCACAGTGTCTGAGGGGGATACTGTGAACAATTACAGGGTTGCAGCGAGCGGAGACCAGCACTGGGGGATCCTCTCGGAGAAAGCCCCTGCTGATGAGGTCACTGGTGTGCAAGGGTGTCACACACCTGGGTGCTGCTGTGAGAAGCAGAGAGGAGCTTGTAGCGGATGACATTTAGTGCCCGAGTCGAACATTGCCGCTAAACTGCGCCCAAAATTGCGGCTAAAACTGTGTTAAGTAAAGTGATTAATAAGAGGCAGAAGAAAATTAACTTATCAAGATGGTTGTAGCTCGTGATAATTCGGCAAAACAGTGCGCCTGAATTTAGGCGCAACTACTACACTTAGGCGCACAAAAGTCATAAAGTGGCACCAAAGTTTTTAGTTCTCCCGTATTCTGATTCTGTGCCAGCTACACCTGGAAAAGTCAATAGGCAGAGTCAACAACAAGGGATAGACGCCGGAAGTACCAATTAATAACTAAACCGCTTCTATGCGAAGAATCAACAGAAAGTATAGAACACAAAAGGGGAAAATAAGGCTATATCAATACACTGTATTGTATAAACTAAGAAGTAATCAAATAATCACGCATGCCCTGAACAGTATAAATATCTGAAGGCGGCGGAATAAAAGTGTTATTACCCAGAACCATTCTGAGTGCGTTCGCATCTTTTTTGCTTCTTAATTAGAATCCCTCCAATATATCAGGTCCGTTTGAGACAGATCTGTCAATAGATATGAGATATAAGATAGATAGAAAGATAGATATGAGATAGATAGATAGATATGAGATAGATAGATATGGATAGATAGATAGATAGATATAGATTAGAGATAGATAGAAGATAGATATGAAAGATAGTAGATATGAGATAGATAGATAGATATGAGATAGATAGATAGTATGAGATAGATAGATAGATATGATAGATAGATAGATAGATAGATAGATAGATAGATAGATATGAGATAGGATGAAAGATAGATAGAGATGAGAGATAGATATGAGATAGATAGATATGAGATTGATAGATATGAGATAGATAGATAGATAGATAGATAGATAGATAGATATGAGAGAGAGAGATAGATATAGATAGAGATAGGAGATAGATAGATATGAGATAGATAGATAGATAGATAGATAGAGATAGGAGACTGATAGATATAGATAGATGGATAAGAGATACATAGATAGTTAGATAGATAGAAGAATGAGATAGATAGATAGATAGATAGATAGATAGATAGATATAGATAGATATGAGATAGATAGATAGAGATGAGATTAGATAGAGATATGAGATAGATAGATAGATAGATAGATAGAAGATAGATAGATATGGATAGATAGATAGATAGATAGATAGATAGATAGTAGATAGATAGTGCCTGTATTATTACTCTTCTTCTTGGGATCAGAAATACGATCAATAGAGAATCGGATAATGAGATGCGTCGGTGTTTGTATATATTCTCTATAAAACCTGTTCCTGGAAGCCGTTAGTGCAGGATATATGACGGGAACCTGCAGACTAATGGAATAGACTGCACCAAGCCGGCATTAGAGCGCTGGCGGATTCCTGTAGAGGACAGTGACTACAGAGATGATGACACTCACATGGAGGGTATATGTGTCTGGAAAGTAGAGACTTTCTTCGGGTGAGTAGCCATTGAAAAGGGTAACTCCGAGCAGAGCTGGAAAATTGTATCTTTTATTCTGAGTAAAGCACTCTGCTAGGCCGTGGCGTTCTCAACGCTACGAATATGCCAGGCCAATGCCGCAAGCTATTCCAAGGACCTATCACCACTGGACAGAAGAAGATCCAGAAGAGGTGACTTTATCATAAACACCCGTCTAGGAGTACATGGAACAAGAAAATTGGATAGTGTATGCAGTGCCGTCATCCAGACTGAGCTCATGAGGGATGTTTAGACCTGATTTTGAGGTGGACACCTTCTCAACACGAATCAAAAATGTCCTTAGAGAACCTTCAAAAGGTTTCTACTTGCTACCTGTTCCTTTCACACCTTGTTGTTTTCACACCCACTAAGAATTGGTAGTCTATTAAACCCATTATTTATGGTGTGGTCACTTCCCTCCTTACGTTGTACCTTATTTTACACATCACACAAAGCCAAACTTTTACTTCCGGAGATCAAAGACCATTGATGTAGAACAAGCAACTGCTAAAGGGGGATCTTGGACAAAGAAGTACTTCCTGAATATTCAACAAATTTTGTTCAATCAGGTGCACCTCTTCTGAGGGGGCTGTGAAGAAGAAGGTCCGTTTATTTGATCATGTTTGGTCACCAGGTGGACCTATCTATGGTGGCCTTTGAAAATGAAGGTTCAATCCACGGTTAATAAATACATTTGCTTAAAGGGGACCTACTCTACGCAGGTCTTTAAGATAGAGGGTCCAGGATTGGTAATTCAATACTTTCGCCGGACCCAGTGGACTATTCTATGGAGGCTTTGAAGAAGAGGTTCAGTCTTGATATTTGATCATTTTGATTGTCAGCTGACGCCTTTTTCTAGGCCTTGGAGAAAGAAGATCGAGCCGTTGTTATCAAATATAGTTACTTTTCCAGTGGAAATATTCTTGGAAATGAAAAGTTCAAGTAGTGATTATTACAAAATTATGCTGGACAGAATTACCAAATTTTTGTTTAGAAAGTCCAACCTTGGTAGTTCGATAAATTTACACATCTGGTGGATCTCTTCTATGGCAGCGTGGAGAAAGAAAGAAGTGTGAATCCATGGTTAATTAAAAACATTGGTTATTAAATGGACCTATTCTATGAAGGTCTTTAAAAATTAGAGGGTCCAGAATTGGTAATTCAGTACTTTCTGCTTATCAGGACCTATTCTATGGAATATTTGGAGAACGAAGGTCAAGCCTTGGTTATTGAATACATTTTACTTTCTGGTGAAACTATCTACTCGGCCTGGAAAACAAATTTTAAAGGGAACCTTCCACCCCGATTCTACCTATAAAGGTAGAAAGGGGTGGTAGGTGGATGAATGGGACGTGAGGATAGCCATTTTTTGGGCTAATCCTACGTCCCGGGTGTCTTTTAGAAAACTTTATTGGAGGAATATGTAAATTTTTATGCGGCTACTGGGGCGTGGAGTACCCGGACATGAGGCTATGTCGCGGCTACTCCACGCCCCAGTAGCCAACATTACTCCTCCTTACCATTAATCTTCGGCGCGCAGCTACATCGTCTGGTCCCCCGGCATCTGCGGCCTTCTGCGCATGCACAGTAGTTCCGGAGGCGCGGCGTGCAGCAAAGGCTGCGTTCTGCGCATGCGCAGAAACACAGGGGACCAGACGGAGGGCGCGCAGCTGAAAGATTAAATGGTAAGCGGACGGAGGTAGAGTAACGTGGCTACGGGGGCGTGGAGTAGCCGCGACTAGTAGCCTCATGTCCAGCTACTCCAAGCCCCAGTAGCTGCATAAAAAAATGCCTCCAATAAAAGTTTCTAAAAGACACCCGGGACGTGAGGATTAGCCCAAAAAAGGGGCTATCCTCACGTCCCATTCATCCACCTACCACCCCTTCTACCTTTATAGGTAGAATGTGGAGGTGGTAGGTCCCCTTTAAGCCTTGATCATTGAAAATTTATGTTGGTGATATGAACCTCTTCTATGAAGGTTTTTAGAGAAAGAAGGTCCGGCCTTCCAGTTTTTCAACACGATTTTTCTGAAGCTTCTCTATGGGATTAATATGGTAAAAAGGGATTTTTGGAACTCCCAAGATTCATACAAAGTGAGAAAGAAAAAAATCAGATGCCAGTCCTGTCTTGGTCGTTAAACTTGGAACCACCTTAGTGAACTCCTTAAATATTTGATATGGGTCTCATGGATGCTATCCCAGCACTGCAAAGAGCCACAAATAATTCAGGAATTTACTACAGTAGTCAAACTGAAAATATGACCACCTGGGGCGTCAAAGGTTGAATTGTCAACAACCACAGTAATAGGTAATACTCATGTCATTTGTGACCTTACAATGAGGTCACCTGGCTTTCCTTGAGTTTTCCAGATTTTTCCAGTCAATATGGTCTTCTTATCATGTTACAAAAAAAAAAAAGGAATCAACACCCGCAACAAAGAGTCTGGTTACCATCTAGCGCCCCTTTGAGGCCCCCATTGTGTATAAATATGATGGGGCTTATCACAGACCTACTGTGTGCTCCTGAAGGTTCAGAAGGGTTTGAGGAAAATGGTTTTGACTATTAGTACTTTAGATGTTACAAGTTGTAAGTATATTATACTGGGACCCCCAACATCCATAATAATCTGTTGGTAAGTTTTTAATTTCCAACAGCACCACCACAGAAAAAAATTAGCATTCACCATACTCTTTTTAAATCCAATGGGTTCTTTTGTTGGTTTTGTTTCATTTAGATAACACAGATAGTTTGGAAGACCATCTTACGGTAAGACATAAGCAAAATGATTTGGTTAGGCTTCTCATTGTTACGGTTAGTGTTTTCCTCTGTACAGTAATCCCTAGTTTTGGTTAGGCTTCTCCACACGTTACGGTTAGGATTTTTCTTGAACAGTCACATCCTAGTTGGGTTAGGCTTCTCCTCGTTACGGTTAGTGTTTTCTTGAGCAGTCACATCCCTAGTTTGGGTTAGGATTCTCCTCCGTTACGGTTAGTGTTTTCTCTGAACAGTCACATCCCTAGTTTGGGTTAGGTTCTCCCCCGTTAGGTTAGTGTTTTTCTCTGAACAGTCAACCCATCCCAGTTTGGGTTAGGCTTCTCCCCCGTTACGGTTAGTGGTTTTCTCTGAACAGTCACATCCCTGGTTTTGGTTAGGCTTCTCCATTGTTACAGTTAGTGTTTTCCTCTGTACGGTCACATCCCTGGTTTTGGTTAGGCTTCTCAATGTTACAGTTAGTGTTTTCCTCTGTACGGTCACATCCCTAGTTTGGGTAGGCTTCTCCATTGTTTACAGTTAGTTGTTTCCTCTGTACAGTCACATCTCTGGTTTTGGTTAGGCTTCTCCCGTTACGGTTAGTGTTTTTCTCTGAAACAGTCACATCTAGTTTGGGTTAGGCTTCTGCATCGTTACGGTTAGTGTTTTCTCTGTACAGTAACATCTCTGGTTTTGGTTAGGCTTCTTCCCCGTTACGTTAGTGTTTCCTCTGTACGGTCACATCCCTGGTTTTGGTTAGGCTTCTGCACCGTTCGGTTAGTGTTTTCCTCTGTACAGTCACATCTCTGGTTTGGTTAGGCTTCTCCAACGTTACGGTTAGTGTTTTCCTCTGTACAGTCACAACCCTAGTTTTGGTTACGTTCTTCACCGTTACGTTAGTTTTTCTCTGATACAGTCACATCCAAGTTTGGGTTAGGCTTCGTCCACCGTACGGTTAGTGTTTTTCTGTACAGTCAATCCCTAGGTTGGTTAGGCTTCTCCCCCGTAACGGTTAGTGTTTTCTCTGAACAGTCACATCCCTAGTTTGGGTCAGGCTTCTCCACGTTAGGTTGTGTTTTTCTCTGTACAGTCACATCCCTAGTTTGGGTCAGGCTTCTCCCCCGTACGGTTAGTGTTTTCCTCTGTACGGTCACATCCCTAGTTTGGGGTCAGGCTTCTCACCATTAGTTAGTGTTTTTCTCTGTACAGTCATTCTTAAGGTGTAATCTAAAACTTATCAGTCCCATTGCCGAGTCTACTGAGCTTCCTAAATATATTTAAAGGAATTATTCACCTCGTAGCCGACACAATTTGGGTCCTTCAAGTTCCTAGCCTGGGTATGATGCACCCCTCAAGCTACGCACTGAACACTTCCCATGGAACTTTGTTCCAACCTTTGCATCTACTGTAACTCAGAGAAGGCACCTTTATCATCTACAACATCTACATGACAATTTTTTATATACAAGACTATTTGTAACCTGACTGGTTACCATAAGCCTTTTTATGTAACTGGTTGTTCCTGTTGTACCAGGACGTGTTAGGATCGGTCCTACAAAGTCGTATGTCAAGGAAGACAAAAAAACTCGAGACACATCCAAGATCAACATCCAACGTCAACCAGGAATACGCACTTCAAAGCGGGAGGATCCCTCAGGACATTGCGTGCCTGTAGCCATGATCCCATGTTCACTTCTGTGTATAAGATGAAAGGGAGTGGAGTCCCCAAACTTGTATCACCATGGTCCACAAGAACATGCAATAAATTTATCAAAAAGTTCCAGCTTTCACCTACATGTTGTGGTTATTGAGTTTTAACTATTTCTGATGTTCCTTCGTCTACTTATAACTGATTTGAAAAAATTCTGGTTGCCCTCGGAAACAGACAATTAAGTGCCAGTGTTGTCAGACCATTCAAATGGATTTGTTTGAATGTCAGTAGGTTGGACCACAAACCATCTACTACATATGGGGTATTTCGACTATTCCTGATGGCATTTTCACATGGAAGAATAACATTTGGATTTTGACAAACCAAGGCTCTATGTTCTTCGAACAGCTTAATAACTTTTCCTTGAGTGTGAAAACGTGCACGCCTGGATAAGCATTTGGGCTACATCTATTAGGGTGACATGCATTTATGAAGTTTGTGATGCGTAAAACTAAGACATGCTCACTTTTTTTTACAAAGACTGGGCCTTTAGGCTCTTTTCTACGGACCCCAATCACCCAATGCGGTTAGTAAAAAAGTGGACAGTTGACCACAGTTGTGTACCTGTAACCATAGAGTCTGGGCACCTAAAAACATAAAGTGTGTGCCAAAATTTTTAGTTGAGACATATTTACCCCAAAACCCAACTGATAACTAGAAGGGGTAAAGAGGTAGCAGTTACGTCGTTGAGAGAAGCCAATGGGCAATATAAGAAGAACTAGAATTATGAAGGGCACATGGTAGATAGAGGGACCTATTACAAATTTGGGATTTTCGACTAACTGAGTTAACACCTCCAAAATTCCATAAATATACAGAAGATATCCAGATACCAGTCTGACACAAGCGAACAAATTGATCATGTGGGGAGTCACTGCGGCAGCAGTCTTACGAAATTTGGTGAATGTTTGTCACAGGTGCTCCCACATCCCGCAACCAGTGTTCCACCGTGTACCCCCAATACTGCCCCTCTGCCAGACTCACCTTGTCCCAGTCCCTGCTTGCCATCGGGCTGCCTAGGAGGCGTGGACACGCGCGCCAGCTGTCGAAGATTTAATGGCCAGCGCACGCTGATTGGTTGCACTGGCTGAACATCTCCACCTTATTAATCAGACCCACCTCCCTTTCTGTTTTGACGGATCTTTGTGCTTACGCCAATAGGAAAGCTTCCTTGCGATATTGTGTGTTTCCCTGCATTCCCGCTCCATGAGTCCTGTGTTGCCGTGAGTCCTCCAGAGTCCCTCAGTGTTCCTGTGTTACCAGAGTCCATCCGTTGTTGCTGGATTTTCCTGCGTTGCTGTGTCTTGTGCCTATGTTCCGTCCCATTCTGCCTCGACATCCCATTGCTGACCTCGGATTGGACTTGACTTGCATCTCTGCCGTCTGCCCTGACCCTGTGCCTGGACCAACCACGAGACTGTCTTCCGTTAAGGTACCTCGACCTCGGCTGCCACCACGGGCTAGTCGCACACTGTGGATGCGACCTGGTGGACCCCGCTGCAGCAAGTCCAACCGCTTTGCGGCGGGCTCTGGTGAAACCAGGTGCCACGTAGACTCCGGTCCCAGTGCGGCTAGTAGACCTCCCACGGTGGTCCAGAGGATCCATGATCCCGAAAACCTGAAAGTTCCATCAAATGTCTACTTAAAGGTCCTCTCAAATCACATAATCCACTGCTGACTAGTAACATACAAATATAACAAAGGGAAGAATAAGGAAGGATGTAGGGAATTATCCGGGGAGGATCATCGCTACAGAGTGTGATCAATACACATTAAGCAAGCGTAATTACACAGAGAAAGTTGACAAGGACTCGCTTTGGAGAATTACGGCGCGTACAAATCCAACTTGCAATTCAAGTGCGAAAATGTTTGAAGCTTCAGTGTAATCTGTAAAGCATCGTATTCTCACCGGGGAACCATTACCAGCTCTGCCAGAATCCCTGTATAATATAGATGTATTGTCAGGTTACAAATAACAGACGGTGATAGACGCACAAACTAGATAAAGAGAACCTAGATGAGCAAGAGCGAAGGAGATATAGGTATTAATACTCAACACAATCTGTGGACATATAGGGGGCATTTACTAAGGGCCCAAATCGCGTTTTTACGTCGGGTTACACGAATTTTATCGTTTTGAGCCGATTTTCCCTGAATTGCCCCGGGATTTTGGCGCACGCGATCGGATCGTGGTGCATCGCACTGGCATGCACACAACGGAAATAGAGGGGCGTGGCCATCGGAAAAAACCCGTCGGATTTGGAGAAACGGCCGTATTTTTTAAAAAATTGTGTCGCTGACACACGCTTACCTGCACCCGGCCGGCTTGGTGAACTTCAGTGCACTCCGACGGAAGTCCAGGCAGCAGCTACACCTAGTGGACATCATGGAGAACTACCTTAGTGAATCGCCGGAGGAAAACCCGAATCTCCACAGAGAGAATGCGCCGCTGGATCGCGAATGGAGCGGGTAAGCAATCTGCCCCATAATTGTAAAAAAAATGTCATGACACTATGGTGGGCATATTCAGGGCACATGTTTGAGGCCTGTCTTAAATCGGTATGTGAATGCCTGTCCCCTGCTGATGTACATAGGAAATGAACGAACAAAATCTGGGGGGAAAAGGACCGCTCTATAATACGGTGTCTGTGACCGGTTGGCACATTTTGGTTTGGTGAGGACACGGTGGATACGACGTACCTCAATCTAACATGAAGCATAAGACAGTGAGTTAGTCACATTTTGTGTGGCTAGTCCACAACCCAATGATGAGGCCTTTACCTGAGAACACCTGAGCAAGTCCTACCTCTCAAAAAGATCAATATCAGTTTCCCGACGGAACGGGGAAATGCCACACCAAAACTGGTGTGTGTTACATGCTATGAACATGTCAATTACCTCAAAGTGAAAGAGCTGGATGGCGCTGCACATATACATGCGGGTATTCAGTCTTCAGGGGTATCACAATGGGGAGCAATATGGCCACCACATATGCTAACATAGCGATCTACATCTATATCACCACTTCAAAAAAATGTGGGGTCGAAGATACATAGAAGACATCTCCCGATCTTGAATAGAACTATTGAGTTACTCGAGAACTTTGACCGGGCCTGACAAATCATCTGAGTTGATTCCAACAGAAGCATTCAGTTTCGTAATCTTAATGTCAAATGGTTAACTATTACCTTAAAGATGATCTGTTTGTCATACCGACAGATTAAGAACAATTTATTAGATGATAAGAGAGGTGAAGATCATGACTTTGCTCCAGTTCTCAGAACTAAACGTATCATGTGAGAGAATACGATAGTAAAAGGGAAACTTATCCCTAAGTTTAGACAAAGAGGCTAAAGAGTCTACCCCCGCACCCACAAGGATAAACATAAAGAAAAGTACAGGGGTTAACTAGGGAGGATCTCCTAAGATCCAGACAAATAAGAGCAACGGGGCTATTTACTAAGTGTCCGAATCGAGCACTTTTCATCGGGTTCCCGACGATTTCCGACTTGCCCTAAATTGCCGCAGGATTTGGTTGCATGCGATGGATTGTGGCGGATCGGCGCCGGCTTTCATGCAGAACAGCACTCACATTCACCGGGACGAAGAAGCGAACTCCCGCGGACTTCAGCACAGCAGCGACACCTGGTGGATATCGGGCGCACGGACCGTAGTGATCCCGACAGACCCGAATCCTCGTCGGAGAGAGAACGTGCCGCTGGATCGCAACTGGACAGGGAAGTAAATGTGCCCCAACATGTTCCAATTTCCCTGAATCGAAGTAGGGAGGTAAGGACCATGTATACAAAATGGGCACATGGGCTGGACCTTTCTACATATTACTGAACTTAAAAACCCAACACACATTTCTTTTCTCCATACCCAAGTCTTAAGGATTGAATTGGTTTTGGGCAGATGTGGGTTCTGCAAAAAAAAGAAGATGAGATAGACAGTACAGGATAGACATAAAGGGAGGGGAAGAAAGATGACTAGATGTGTAGATAGAGACAGATGAGAGAAAGAAAGAAAAGATAGACACAACTACATAGGGAACTTTTATAATACCCTGAGTATGATGGTTGCCCCTACCCTTTGCTGGATCTATCTGGTGTGTGGGGCTCCAGGCCTACTCCAGGTGGGCCCAGCTTGGGCATGGGGCAGGAGCACACCATGGCAGCCAACTGAGCTCACCGCCACGCCCCTATTCACACCCCTCTACGCCCACTTGGCGTGGAGGTCAGGGGTGAAGTATGACTGCTATGTGCCTTGGGCTGTATGAATATTATAGCCCCTACCAGTCTAGAGTCAATTCCTACATCTGGTACTTGGGGAATGGAGGATCCATCCCTTCTGATGCTTTAATCAGCAGTTTCAGAGCTTTTGGAGGACCTTAAAGGTCCTGAAATGGCTATTGTGTACATAGTATTGGAGACATGATCAGATGTATGAGGATTTCATGGGTAAAGGTCCTTTTCAGTATAAAACTAGTCGGTGGTTTGGGTTGCATCGGCCCCGGGCTACTGCCCAATATGCCTACTGGTGGATGGGATGGTGGGTAAGGGGAAAAATAGGAGAAATTTCTGGCCGTATGCGGGAATTGCCACCTTATTCACGACTTCAGGATAGATATGAGTATATAGATAGATGGATAGATAGATAGAAGAAATAGGAGATAGATAGATATGAGATAGATATGAGATAGAATTAGATAGATAGATAGAAATGATATAGTAGCTCACAGGTAGATCAATATGTCAGAGACAAGCATAAACCAGAAACGCCCAAGTCTCAATAGAATCCTGTAGTTTTGAGCCTCTAGCGTTTATTTATAGTATACAGCACAATGACAATGCCTCAGAAAGTAACAATAGAAAGACAGTAAATTAGCTAATAATTCATCAAAAACATATTTCAATATGACAAAAATAACCAAAAATGTTGGCTTCTAATCAATTTACTTTCTCAACAGATTATGTCACTTGGAATCCTCGAGTGGCCTTGATCTTAGGACATAAAGACCCCCCCCCTCCCCCGAGGCCTGCTTGTAATAGAGTTGGAGTCTAAAACTTTATTCAATGAGTTTAATTTTATATAAAATTGTTAGTTTAACCCTATCTCACGAAATATAGTGTGTTGAAAGGGCACGACGGGGAATTTAATAAAGGGACATGGCAAAAATGCTCCATGTTGTTTCCAATTAGTAATCGGAGAGAACATTGAGAATAATAGGGGGAGGAGCAGAAAAAACCGTATTCATACATTTTTCATGCGGTGGTCACGTAGTAGTTAAAAATAGAAAAGCACACGGGTCATTTGAGGCGAGGGGTATTGTCATATGCGGAGGAGACACGGCAGGTTGTAAAAAGAAAAAGCGGTGTCAAAAACAACAATGCTCTCATAGATACACGGCGGGGGAAATGTCGAGGAGAGGAGAAGAAGACGAGATAGTCGCTATCAAAATAAGAGAAACCCAGGGAAGGTCTTCTACATGTTGAGGGCCAAGAAGAACCTGGACCATGCATGGGTGTAATCATCACAACAGATATCAGAAACAACGTAAATTTCCACCACTATGGGATTCTCTGCCTCAAAATTGAAGGAGACTTACTAACCATTTCCATAATGCTCCACCTATCAATCATCAGATGAATCATGTAAGCTTCATCGGCATCGGCAAAGCGAATAAAGAAATGTGGCCAGAGTTTCCCGGCATACAAACACTGCAGACACTAGTACAGATAATACAGACATTACATACACTGCAGACACTAGTACAGATAATACAGACATTACATACACTGCAGACACTAGTACAGATAATACAGACATTACATACACTGCAGACACTAGAACATATAATACAGACATTACATACACTGCAGACACTAGAACATATAAAACAGACATTAGATACACTGCAGACACTACAGACAGGAGCTGCAGACTCTATTTACAGTTCATCACCTTCTATTTACAAAACATTCTGCAAAACCCTGAGCTCATAGCAAGAGCTGAGAACTTTGCAGAATGTTGCAGAAACTACAGACAAGTGCCCCCCATGTAATTACAGGGGTGCAGCAGGAGACCAACACTGGGGGATCCCCTCCAGGAGAAGCCCCTGCTGAGGAGTTCACTGGGTGCTGGGTGTCACACACCTGGGTCACATGTAACTGCCTGAATCTAACATTGCGCCGAAACTGCGCCAAAATTGTGCCTAAACTGTGTTAAAGTAAAGTGATTAATAAGAGGCAGAAAATATACTTATCACAGTTGGTTGTAGCTTGTGATAATTCTGGCAAAACAGTGCGCCAGAGCAGACACTAGTACAGATAATACAGACATTACATACACTGCAGACACTAGTACAGATAATACAGACATTACATACACTGCAGACACTAGAACATATAATACAGACTTTATATACACTACAGACATTAGTATAGATAATACAGACATTACATACACTGCAGACACTAGTACAGATAATACAGACATTACATACACTGCAGACACTAGTACAGATAATACAGACACTACATACACTGCAGACACTAGTACAGATCATACAGACACTACATACACTGCAGACACTAGTACAGATAATACAGACATTACATACACTGCAGACACTAGTACAGATCATACAGACATTACATATAGAAGCAGAAGTTTGTAGGATTTTGTAGATAGTACAGAGAAGTGTCCCCGTGTAGTAGGATAGAAGAGAAGAAGTTTGTATAGGATTTTGTAGATGTAAGAGAAGTGGCCCCGTGTTGTAGTAGGATAAGAGAAGTTTGTAGGATTTACAGATAGTACAGAGAAGTGACTCGTTGTGTAGCAGGATAGAAGAGAAGTTTGTAGGTTTACAGATAGTACAGAGAAGTGTCCCGTGTAGCAGGTTAGAAAGAAGTGTGTAGGAGCTGCAGACAGGACAAAGAAGTGCCCCGTGTATCAGTAGGACCACACTGGTGTCTGAGGAGGATTACTGGTCAGAATTACAGGGGAGCAGGAGAAGATCAGCACTGGGGGAGATCCCCTCCAGGAGAAGCCATGCTGAGGAGTCAATGGGGGGTGAGGGTGTCACAACACCTGGGTGCTGCTGTGGGGTCATTCTCATGCTGGGCTGCGGAAGAGAGAAGCAGATAGGAGCTTGTAGGAGGGTCACATGTAAAAGCCCAAATCTAAACAGTGTGCCTAAAACTGCGCCTAAAGTAAAGTGATTAATAAGAGGCAGGAACTCAACTCATCACAGATGGTGTAGCTTGTGATAATTTGGTGCAACAAGCGAGACTTGAGGCAGAGAACAGCGATACATCCGGCCCATTGTGAGTCTATTTTTGACAAGAGAAAGAAGAAGGCGCCAGTTTGCTGTGCAAATCCTACCATTGCCTTACCTAAGTTATTGCAACAATTATTTGCCCCCCATGTAGGCGAAATAGTATAATAAATCGGGTTTGCAAACATCTGCAAAGAGACGCAATATAATGACAAATAGAGCGCAACAACACATGACGAATTGAGGCGCAACTCAAAAAAAAGGCAGCAAAAAGGTGCAAAAACACAACGCACAAGAGAAAAAAAAGATAAATGACCCCACTGCATTAGTAGTGCTGACTGCATTGGTTAGAAGCTCATGGAAATATATAAAAACAGAAAACTCTCCAGTTAAACCACAATCAGGACGGATGCAGTAAAATTGCTAATCCTGCCAAATCACACGCATCGATTTCATGTCAGACGTCTCCCAATATCTACAGGGAGGAGAATGGGAAGAGCTGCACAGTAGATGTCTGGAGCCGGATAAGTGAGAGGAGTGTATAATACCCTATCTACATATCAGGGGTCAGAGGTAGAGGTCCTCACTCCCATCAGGATGGGCGCCTAGAAGATTCCGTAAATAGAACATTACTTCACCATAAAAATTATAAGTAAAATAACGTCCAAAAAAAAAAACGATAATGAGGTCATCAAAGAGAGTTATAAATATTAATAACGGGAAAGATTTTCCAATATTTCCTGAGATACAAAATCAATAAAAGGACATTATTACAGTGTGAGCTATAGAAAGAAAGATAAGCAATAAGGCAGATAGAAAATAGATATGTGGGCATATATAAGACATAGGGCCACATGTATCACTAGTTTTTCTGTTGTTTTTGTGCCTTTCATTCAGGCGCACCGTTTTTGCACCATTTTTGCGATTAATTAAACGCCAAACTAGCCGGTAGCAAAAATAAACAGGTTTCCCTCATCTATCTTACCAATCCAGATGTTTTCTTGCGCTAATGATATTCCTCACTTGCAACTTTTCATTTAGGCGCAAAAACGGGCACAAAAAACACTCCAGCCCGAAGGGTGGCGTTAACTGAGAAGTAGCACTGAGCCCCTGTCAGAGAGCTCATCCTCAGCAGCGAGCTCAACCAGACACTGCAACACTAGTACTGACATTACTACACTACAGACATTAGAACAGATAGTACATACACTGCAGACACTAGCACAGATATTACATACACTGCATACACTAGTACCGTTAATACAGACACTGTACAGATAATACAGACATTAGTACAGATATACAGACACTGCAGACACTAGTACAGATAATACAGACATGCAGACATAGTCAGACATTTCATAACAAGGCAGACACTAGTACAGAATAAATACACACATTATATACACTGCAGACACAGTACAGATATACGACATTAGATACTCTGCAGACACTAGTACAGATTAATACAGACATTGCAGAGATACTAGTACAGACATTACATACCCTACAGACACTAGTACAGATAATAGAGACACTGCAGGCACTAGTACAGATAATACACACATTATATACATGCGACACTAGTACAGTAATACAGACATTGCAGATACTAGTACAGACATTACATACAATGCAGACACTAGTACAGATAATAGAGACATTGCAGATACTAGTACAGACATTACATACACTGCAGACACTAGTACAGATAATACAGACACTACAGACACTAGTACAGATAATACAGACATTGCAGATACTAGTACAGACATTACATACAATGCAGACACTAGTACAGATAATACACACATTATATACACTGCAGACACTAGTACAGATAATACAGACATTAGATACACTGCAGACACTAGAACAGACATTACATACACTGCAGACACTAGCACAGATATTACATACACTGCAGACACTACTACAGATAATACAGACACTGCAGACACTATTACAGTTAATACAGACATTGCAGATACTAGTACAGACATTGCATACACTGCAGACACTAGTACAGACATTACAGACATTACATACACTGCAGACACTAGTACAGATAATACAGACATTACATACACTGCAGACACTAGTACAGATAATACAGACATGAGATACTCTGCAGACACTAGTACAGACATTACAGACATTACATACACTGCAGACACTAGAACATATAATACAGACATTACATACACTGCAGACACTAGTACAGATAATACAGACATTACAACACTGCCAGACACTAGTACAGAAATACAGACATAGATACTCTGCAGACACTAGTACAGATAATACAGACATAGATACTCTGCACGACACTAGTACAGACATTACAGACATTACATACTCCGGCAGACACTATCAGATAATACAGACATTACATACACTGCAGACACTAGAACATATAATACAGACTTACATACACTGCTACACTAGTACAGATAATACAGACATTACATACACTGCAGACACTAGATTAGAACATATATCAGACATTACATACACTGCATACCAGAGTACAGATAATACAGACATGACATACACTGCAGACACTAGTACAGATAATACAGACATTAGATACTCTGCAGACACTAGTACAAGATAATACAGACATTAGCACACTGCAGACACTAGTACAGATAATACAGACATTAATACACTGCAGACACTAGAAATCAATAATACAGACATTAATACATGCATACACTGTACAGATAATACAGACATGGCATAACTGCAGACACTAGTACAGATAACACAGGACATTAGATGACTCTGCAGACATGTACAGATAATACAGACATTAGATACAATGCAGACACTAGTACAGATAATACAGACATTAGATACTCTGCAGACACTAGTACAGATCATACAGACATGAGATGCTCTGCAGACAGGAGCTGCAGACTCTATTTACAGTTCATCACCTTCTATTTACTAAACATTCTGCAGGACTCCTGAGCTCAGAGCAAAGACAAGAAGAGAGAAGTTTGCAGGATTTGCAGATACTACAGACAAGTGGTCCCATGTAATTCTGCACAGTGTCTGAGGGGGATACTGTGAACAATTACAGGGTTGCAGCGAGCGGAGACCAGCACTGGGGGATCCTCTCGGAGAAAGCCCCTGCTGATGAGGTCACTGGTGTGCAAGGGTGTCACACACCTGGGTGCTACTGTGAGAAGCAGAGAGGAGCTTGTAGCGGATGACATTTAGTGCCCGAGTCGAACATTGCCGCTAAACTGCGCCCAAAATTGCGGCTAAAACTGTGTTAAGTAAAGTGATTAATAAGAGGCAGAAGAAAATTAACTTATCAAGATGGTTGTAGCTCGTGATAATTCGGCAAAACAGTGCGCCTGAATTTAGGCGCAACTACTACACTTAGGCGCACAAAAGTCATAAAGTGGCACCAAAGTTTTTAGTTCTCCCGTATTCTGATTCTGTGCCAGCTACACCTGGAAAAGTCAATAGGCAGAGTCAACAACAAGGGATAGACGCCGGAAGTACCAATTAATAACTAAACCGCTTCTATGCGAAGAATCAACAGAAAGTATAGAACACAAAAGGGGAAAATAAGGCTATATCAATACACTGTATTGTATAAACTAAGAAGTAATCAAATAATCACGCATGCCCTGAACAGTATAAATATCTGAAGGCGGCGGAATAAAAGTGTTATTACCCAGAACCATTCTGAGCGCGTTCGCATCTTTTTTGCTTCTTAATTAGAATCCCTCCAATATATCAGGTCCGTTTGAGACAGATCTGTCTAAGATGATAAGATAATAGCGTAAAAGATAGATAGATAGTAGATAGATAGAAGATAGATAGAAAGATTAGATAGATAGACAGATAGATAGATAGATATAGGAGATAGATATGAGATATGAGATAGATAGATAGATAGATAGATAGCTAGATTAGATATGAGATATGATAGAAGATAGATATGAGATAGATAGATATGAGATAGATAGATATGAGATAGATAGATAGATAGATAGATATGAGATAGATAGATATGAGATAGATAGATAGATAGATATGAGATAGATAGATATGAGATAGATAGATAGATAGATAGATAGATAGATAGATAGATAGATATGAGATAGATAGATAGATAGATAGATAGCTATGAGATAGATAGATATGAGATAGATAGATAGATAGATAGATAGATAGATAGATATGAGATAGATAGATAGATAGATAGATAGATAGATAGATAGATAGACAGTGCCTGTATATTATTCTTCTTCTTCTTTTGGACCAGAAATACCCGATCAATAGAGAATCGGATAATGAGATGGTCGTGTATTATATTCTCTATAAACCTTGTTCCTGGAAGCCGTAGTGCAGGATATATGACGGGAACCTGCAGACTAATGGAATAGACTGCACCAAGCCGGCATTAGAGCGCTGGCGGATTCCTGTAGAGGACAGTGACTACAGAGATGATGACCTCACATGGAGGGTATCATGTGTCTAGAAGCAAAGACCTTCTTCGGTGAGTAGCCATTGAAAAGGGTAACTCCGAGCAGAGCTGGAAAATGTATCTTTTATCCTAAGTAAAGCACTCTGCTAGGCCGTGGTGTTCTCCAACGCTTACGAATATGCCAGCCAATGCCGCAAGTTATCCAAGAACCTATCACCACTGGACAGAAGAAGATCCAGGAGAGGTCACATTACTAAAAACCCTGCTAGGATGTACATGGAACAAGAAAATTGGATAGTGTATGTAGTGCCGTGACTCAGGCTGTGCTCATGAGGGATGTTTTAGACCCGATTTTGAGGTGGACAACCTTCTCAACATCTAATTCAAAAATTTCCTTACAGAACCTTCAAAAGGTTTCCACTTGCTACCTGCTCCCTTTCACACCTTGTTGTTTTTCACACCCACCTAACAATTGGTAGTCTATTAACCCATTATTTATGGTGTTGTCACTTCCCTCCTTTACTTGTACCTTTATTTTACACATCACACAAAGCCAACTTTTTACTTCTCGGAGATCAAAGACCATTGATGTAGACATGCAACTGCTAAAGGGGGATCTTGGACAGAGAAGGTTCTTCCTTGAATATTCAACAATTTTTGCTCATCAGGTGCACCTCTTCTGAGGGGGCTGTGAAGAAGAAGGTCCTGTTTATTTGATCATGTTTGGTCACCAGGTGGACCTATTCTATGGTGGCCTTTGAAAATGAAGGTCAATCCATGGTTAATAAATACATTTTGCTTATCAGGTGGACCTACTCTATGCAGGTCTTTAAGATAGAGGGTCCACGATTGGTAATTCAATACTTTCGACGTACCAGTGGACCTATTCTATGGAGGCTTTGAAGAAGAAGGTTCAGTCTTGATTATTTGATCATTTTTGCTTGTCAGGTGGACCTCTTTTCTGAAGGCCTTGGAGAAAGAAGATCGAGCCTTTGTTATCAAACATAGTTTACTTTTCCAGTGGAAATATTCTTTTAGGCCTTGGAAATGAAAAGTTCAAGTAGTGATTATTACAAAATTTATGCTGGACAGAATTACCAAATTTTTGCTCTTCTATGGAGATCGAAAGTCCACTGTTGGTAGTTCGATAAATTCTACACATCTGGTGGATCTCTTCTATGGCAGGCTTGGAGAAAGAAGGCGAATCCATGGTTAATAAATACATTTTGCTTATTAAATGGACCTATTCTATGAAGGTCTTTAAAATAGAGGGTCCAGAATTGGTAATTCAGTACTTTCTGCTTATCAGGACCTATTCTATGGAAGATTTGGAGAACGAAGGTCAAGCCTTGGTTATTGAATACATTTTACTTTTCTGGTGAAACTATTCTACTCGGCCTTGGAAAACAAATTTTAAAGGGAACCTTCCACCCCGATTCTACCTATAAAGGAAGAAGGGGTGGTAGGTGGATGAATGGGACGTGAGGATAGCCCTTTTTTGGGCTAATCCTCACGTCCCGGGTGCTTCTATCCGCTTACACAAACGAAACGGGGACACTTCTCTGTACTTCTGTAAATCTACAAACTTCTCTTCTATCCTGCTACAACGGAACACCCTCAACGAAAGATTCAGTTATCATCCTTCCAGTTTCCTTATTACTATTACCCAGTTTGTTGACGTAAGGTTCATATCCACAGTATTTTACACCAAATTCCCCTTTTAGGACAGTCTCCCCCTAGGTTTTTTTTTGTATTTTTCATTCTTAACAGGGGTGTTTCCCTATCTGCAAATAAATGTTCTTTTTTTGTGTATTTTCTAATATTCTTTATATAGATCTTCTATTATTAACTTCCCAGAGATGGCCAGAAGCAGGTTTAATTGTCAGAGCGACTGTTCCCTTATTAGAAAGGAGGCTGTGACCTCTCGAAGCTCCATATTTCCTCCATAGGTCAGAGCTTGTTTTAATTCCAAGGGCTCTGAGGTTATAGATCTTCCCTTTTTACAGGTCTAATAAACAGGACTGGTGTCTTTGTTAGTCTCCATATCCTCTCTTAATACACCATTAACTCGAGTCACGCCTTCGACTCAATCTTAGGATGAAGCGAAGGTCTTATAAAGAGAAGGGAGGTTCTCTTGGCCCCCAGGCACCAGAACATGGGTTAGTCTGATATGCCGGCACTCATAAATACAAAAAACATGAAGATTTGTCTACAAATATTCATATATTGAGCAAGATTCGAACATATGTAATAATATAACGCGGTTTAGCAACACAATTCTTGGCAGTTGTAGTCGTAGTCTGTACCCTCCCCTACTCCCATCTTTTTCTTGATTAATAGATACAGATCCTGTTCAATTTCACATTTCCAACTAGTTATCGCATAGTGAATCCCCCGGCCATCGTTCCATAATTTTTGCTAAAATTCATATGCGTCATTAGCAAAAGGTACAAATAAACACGTATTAACGTCAGACGGCATAGGGTTTGTTGCAACTTAAGTAAAACGTGCCTGTTCTATCCTACAGCACACCCCAACTGTCCTATCTTTTGCAACAAATTGTGATCCCAAAAGAATGGGTCGTTATATCTATATGAGGTCCATTGTACAGGGAGGGGGGGGGGGAGATAAGCTTTGACTTCATCTATTGTCAGTAGTAATGTATATACGATGGGTCATTGTTCTCTATATAGAAGTCATTATCAGGAGGGGAGGAAGATAAGCTGTGACAATCAATCTATTGTCCGTATGATGTAATTAGGGGTCATTTATATCTATATAGAGGTAATTGGGTAGGGAGGGGGAGGAATAAGCGTGACAAATCATCTATTGTCAGTAGTGATTAATGATGAGCGGCTCAGTGTTAATCTATATAGAGGTCATTGTACAGGAGGGGGAGGAGATAAGCTGTGACAATCACTTTGTCAGTATTGATGTATGATGGGTCAGTGTTATTATATAGAGGACATTGTACAGGGAGGGGTAGGAGATCAGCTGTGACTCATCTATTGATCAAGTATGATTAATTAGGGGTCCGTGTTATTCTATATGAGGTCATTGTACAGGGAGGGAGGAGATATGTGACATCATCTATTGTCAGTAGTGATGTAAATGATGGGTCAAGTGTTATCTATAATAGAGGACATTGTAGCAGGGAGGGATTAATACGCTGTGACATCATCTATTGTCATTATGATGTAATATGGGTCAGTGTTTATCTATATAGAGGTTTTGTCATTGTACAGAGAGGGGGAGGAGAATCAGCTGTGACATCATCTTTGTCGTAGTGATGTTAATGATGGTTCAGTGTTATCTATATAGAGGTCCTTGTAACATGAGGGGAGGAGATAAGCTGTGGACACATCTATTGTCAGTAGTGATGTAAACATGGCGTCAGTGTGGATAGAAGTTTGTCTTGAAACATATATTCCTCTATGTGGAATGATTGAAAGAACTTTTCGTCATATAATTATAATAAATCCTGAAGAAAACCGTGGAACATAGATTATTATCAATGTTTGACAGTACAGTTTATTGTCCAGTACCTGGTACTTAATGATATAATCCATAAGTTGTTTTTCTCTCATATCGTATGAACCTGCCTATTATTACTTTTAATTTTTTTTTGTACCTAACACCATATGTCCGCCTCATGTCATTATAAACCCTGCCTAATTGTTAATCAGATACTCATATCCACGATGAAACTGACCAATGTTTTGTGAAGTCGCCCAACGAGTGACCGCCCAGTTGTCTGGGTATAAAACAGCATTGATTTCTATGACTTGAGCTGTGACAATCATTGATTGTTAGTAATCTATATGGTTTTCTATGTTAGGATATTCCATATCGTTTAGCAAAAAAAAAAAAATTGGTTAAAAAATTCTGTAATTTTTCTGTGACACATTCCCTTTAAACACCTCTTAATACCCTGCATATAGTTTCGAATGAAATTCACGTTAATGTAAATACAGATAGAAGAGGATTTTAGAGATTAACCCTCCGTCCTTTTACTAGATTATGGCGTGCGGCTCATCTAGAGTGTAAAGGACTATCTTCTTGCAATTAACCTTAACCAACGCACCCCCTACAGTCCTAAAGTTCCTGAGTGTAAAATGAGAAAGAAACTGAAATTTGTGGTAAAAAGTTTTTTTTATGAAGAGAACTAGGCCTCGTTGCCCGTAGCTTACCAATAAGAGTTCACTTTGGCTTCTAATCTGCTGTGAAAAAATGAAGCTGCGCTGTTATTGGTGCTTTTTAGGACCAGGTGGGACATGTTGAAAATATGTTTTCCAGGGTGGGGAACAGGAAAACAAGACCTCCTTTTTAGCTACCTTGAGCGCTCATCATGTCCTTAGGCTTCTTGTAGGTCATACTTGGTGTTAGAAGGGGGCTGCTTTCACGGTAGTTTATAGGAAACATTGGGGTTATTTATAAGGGTCCGCGGATCGCATTTCGACATTTTCGGGATTTACGCCGCTGTGACAGGATAAGCAGGGGAATTGTGGTCTCACAGTGATCAATTTTGTCGCAACGGCGCCAGCTTTCATGTGACAAAAAATTGGGGGGTGCATCAGACGATCCGACCCCCCTTGGGGAAAAAAAAAAAGAATTGGACTAAAGCGGGATTTTCAAATTGTGTTTGCCAGACAATCTACTTACAAATGCACAGGAAGAAGAAGTGTGGACCTGACGTGGAAGCGACACATGCAGATATCGGGCACATAATAATCTTATTGAATCGCGGCAAGTGCATCGCAATTGGATGCGCCCTAAAGGACACTGGTCAGCTAAAAATACAAGACGACTTTACATGCTCTGAAAAACTGTCCCTTGTTCCTCTTACATATGCCACTGTCAAAATCATTGGAGGTAGCAGAACATACCATTAAACACAGCCAACAAAACTGTTGCACTTAGCGGTCCAATTGCTAACCACATCTCAGTCAGTCGCGGAGTATTTCATTAGGGGCCATCCCCTCTCTTTTGTCTCTCTCCGCCCCATATGTACTAGATGCTGGCAGTGACTGGCAGCGTGTGCCAGGTTTGATGACCGTGTCCATATCACAGCCTCATGACTACGCCAGAACAGAAAGAACCGTGCGGGATATGGCCGGCGATTGACCGCTAAAGGCCTTAGTGTTGCAGTGCTTATTGTATGTTTTATGTTAAAGTGATATATTATGAGCAGGTGGGCTCCAGGTTTCAGTAAGGCCCCGGCGACAGAGCTCATTGGGCCCCTTTACGTAACCACGTGGCGGCATTCAAAATTCAGAAACTACAACAGTCTCCTTTTCCCTAAAATGTTCCCTAGTTATGAGACCAAAACAGCCCCTCATGGTTATTTTATAATTAGAAGCAGAAGTTTGTAGGATTTTGTAGATAGTACAGAGAAGTGTCCCCGTGTAGTAGGATAGAAGAGAAGAAGTTTGGTATAGGATTTTGTAGATGTAAGAGAAGTGAGCCCCGTGTTGTAGTAGGATTAAGAGAAGTTTGTAGGATTTACAGATAGTACAGAGAAGTGACTCGTTGTGTAGCAGGATAGAAGAGAAGTTTGTAGGATTTACAGATAGTACAGAGAAGTGTCCCGTGTAGCAGGTAGAAAGAAGTGTGTAGGAGCTGCAGACAGGACAAAGAAGTGCCCCGTGTATCAGTAGGACCACACTGGGTCTGAGGAGGATTACTGGTCAGAATTACAGGGGAGCAGGAGAAGATCAGCACTGGGGGGATCCCCTCCAGGAGAAGCCATGCTGAGGAGTCAATGGGGGCAGGGTGTCACACACCTGGGTGCTGCTGTTGGGGTCATTCTCATGCTGGGCTGCCGGAAGAGAGAAGCAGATAGGAGCTTGTAGGAGGGTCACATGTAAAAGCCCAAATCTAACAGTGTGCTAAAACTGCGCCTAAAGTAAAGTGATTAATAAGAGGCAGGAACTCAACTCATCACAGATGGTGTAGCTTGTGATAATTTGAGTGCAAAAGGGACTGTGAGAAGCAGATGCCAACAGCGATACATCCGGCCCATTGTGAGTCTATTTTTTGCGAGAAGAAGAAGGCGCCAGTTGCTGTGCAAATCCTACCATTGCCTTACCTAAGTATTGCAACAATTATTGCCCCCCATGTAGGCGACAATAGTATAATAAATCGGGTTTGCAAACATCTGCAAAGAGACGCAATATAATGACAAATAGAGCGCAACAAACATGACGAATTGAGGCGCAACTCAAAAAAAAGGCAGCAAAAAGGTGCAAAAACACAACGGCACAAGAGAAAAAAAAGATAAATGACCCCCCACTGCATTAGTGTGCTGACTGCATTGTTTAGAGCTCATGGAAATATAAAAAACAGAAAACTCTCCAGTTAAACCACAATAGGACGGATGCAGTAAAATTGCTAATCCTGCCAAATCACACGCATCGATTTCATGTCAGACGTCTCACAATATCTACAGGGAGAGAATGGGAAGAGCTGCACATAGATGTCTGGAGCGGATAAGTGAGAGGAGTGTATAATACCCTATCTACAATCAGGGGTCAGAGGTAGAGGTCCTCACTCCCATCAGGATGGGCCTAGAAGATTCCGTAAATAGAACATTACTCACCATAAAAATTATAAGTAAAATACGTCCCAAAAAAAAAACGATAATGAGGTCATCAAAAGAGAGTTATAAATATTAATAACGGGAAAGATTTTCCAATATTTCCTGAGATACAAAATCAATAAAAGGACATTATATACAGTGTGCGCATATAGAAAGAAAGATAAGCAATAAGGCAGATAGAAAATAGATATGTTGGGCATATATAAGACATAGGGCCCACATGTATCACTAGTTTTTCTGTTGTTTTTGTGCCTTTCATTCAGGCGCACCGTTTTTGCACCATTTTGCGATTTTAAACGCCAAACTAGCCGGTAGCAAAAATAAACAGGTTTCCCTCATCTATCTTACCAATCCAGATGTTTTCTTGCGCTAATGATATTCCTCATGCAACTTTTCATTTAGGCGCAAAAACGGGCACAAAAAACACTCCAGCCCGAAGGTGGCGTTAACTGAGAAGTAGCACTGAGCCCTGTCAGAGAGCTCATCCTCAGCAGCAGAGCTCAACCAGACACTGCAACACTAGTACTGACATTACTACACTACAGACATTAGAACAGATAGTACATACACTGCAGACACTAGCACAGATATTACATACACTGCATACACTAGTACCGTTAATACAGACACTGTACAGATAATACAGACATTAGTACAGATATACAGACACTGCAGACACTAGACAGATAATACAGACATGCAGACATAGTCAGACATTTCTACAAGGCAGACACTAGTACAGATAAATACACACATTATATACACTGCAGACACAGTACAGATATACGACATTAGATACTCTGCAGACACTAGTACAGATTAATACAGACATTGCAGAGATACTAGTAAGACATTACATACAATGCAGACACTAGTCAGAAATAGAGACACTGCAGACACTAGTACAGATAATACACACATTATATACACTGCAGACACTAGTACAGATAATACAGACATTGCAGATACTAGTACAGACATTACATACAATGCAGACACTAGTACAGATAATAGAGACATTGCAGATACTAGTACAGACATTACATACACTGCAGACACTAGTACAGATAATACAGACACTACAGACACTAGTACAGATAATACAGACATTGCAGATACTAGTACAGACATTACATACAATGCAGACACTAGTACAGATAATACACACATTATATACACTGCAGACACTAGTACAGATAATACAGACATTAGATACATAGCAGACACCTGAACAGCACATTACATACAATGCAGACACTAGCACGAATACATACACTGCAGACAATACTACAGATAATACAAGACCATGCAGACACTATTACAGTTAATACAGAACATTGCAGATACTAGTACAGACATTGATACACTGCAGACACTAGTACAGACATACAGACATTAACTACACTGCAGACACTAGTACAGATAATACAGACATTACATACACTGCAGACACTAGTACAGATAATACAGACATGAGATACTCTGCAGACACTAGTACAGACATTACAGACATTACATACACTGCAGACACTAGAACATATAATACAGACATTACATACACTGCAGACAATAGTACAGATAATACAGACATTACACACACTGCAGACACTAGTACAGATAATACAGACATTAGATACTCTGCAGACACTAGTACAGATAATACAGACATTAGATACTCTGCAGACACTAGTACAGACATTACAGACATTACATACTCCGCAGACACTAGTACAGATAATACAGACATTACATACACTGCAGACACTAGAACATATAATACAGACATTACATACACTGCATACACTAGTACAGATAATACAGACATTACATACACTGCAGACACTAGATAGAAATATATCAGACATTACATACACTGCATACCAAGTACAGATAATACAGACATGACATACACTGCAGACACTAGTACAGATAATACAGACATTAGATACTCTGCAGACACTAGTACAAGATAATACAGACATAGATACACTGCGACCACTGTACAGATAATACAGACATTACATACACTGCAGACACTAGAAACAATAATACAGACATTACATACATGCATACACTAGTACAGATAATACAGACATGGCATAACTGCAGACACTAGTACAGATAAACAGACATTAGATACTCTGCAGACATGTACAGATAATACAGACATTAGATACAATGCAGACACTAGTACAGATAATACAGACATTAGATACTCTGCAGACACTAGTACAGATCATACAGACATGAGATGCTTGCAGACAGGAGCTGCAGGACTCTATTTACAGTTCATCACCTTCTATTTACTAAACATTCTGCAGGACTCCTGAGCTCAGAGCAAGACAAGAAGAGAGAAGTTTGCAGGATTTGCAGATACATACAGACAAGTGGTCCCCATGTAATTCTGCACAGTGTCTGAGGGGGATACTGTGAACAATTTACAGGGGTGCAGCAGGAGACCAGCACTGGGGGATCCTCTCCTGGAGAAGCCCCTGCTGATGAGGTCACTGGGTGCAGGGTGTCACACACCTGGGTGCTGCTGTGAGAAGCAGAGAGGAGCTTGTAGCAGGATGACATTTAGTGCCCGAGTCAACATTGCCCTAAACTGCGCCAAAATTGCGCTAAACTGTTGTTAAGTAAAGTGATTAATAAGAGGCAGAGAAAATTATTATCAAGATGGTTGTAGCTCGTGATAATTCTGGAAAACAGTGCGCCTGAATTTAGGCGCAACTACTACACTTAGGCGCACAAAAGTGATAAATGTGGCCCAAGGTTTTTAGTTCTCACGTATTCTGATTTCTGTGCTAGCTACACCTGGAAAAGTCAATAGGCAGAGTCAACAACAAGGGATAGACGCCCGGAAGTACCAATAATAACTAAACCGCTTCTATGTGAAGAACCAACAGAAAGTAGAACACAAAAGGGGAAAATAAGCCTATATCAATACACATGTATTGTATAAACTAAGAAGTAATCAAATAATCACGCCTGCCCTGAACAGTATAAATATCTGAAGGCGGCGGAATAAAAGTGTTATTACCCAGAACCATTCTGAGTCGTTCGCATCTTTTTGCTTCTTAATTAGAAATCCCTCCAATATATCAGGTCCGTTTGAGACAGATCTGTCAATAGATATGAGATAGATAGATAGATATGAGATAGATAGATAGATATGAGATAGATAGATAGATAGATAGATAGATAGATAGATAGATAGATTAGATGATAGATAGAAGATAGATATGAGATAGATAGATAGATATGAGATATGAGATAGATATGAGATAGATAGATAGTATGAGATAGATAGATAGATATGATAGATAGATAGATAGATTAGATAGATAGATAGATAGATATGAGATAGAGATGAAAGATTATGATATGAGATAGATAGAGATAGATGATGTAGATAGCTAGATATGAGATAGATAGATAGATATAGATAGATAGATAGATAGATAGATAGAGATAGATAGATAGATATAGATAGAGATGAGATAGATTAGATAGATAGAGATAGATAGATAGATAGATGAGATAGGATAGATAGATAGATAGATAGATAGATATGAGATAGATAGATATGTAGATAGATAGATATGAGATAGATAGATAGATAGATAGATAGAAGATATAGAAGATAGATAGATAGATAGATAGATAGATAGATAGATAGATAGATAGATATGAGATAGATAGATAGATAGATAGATAGATAGATAGATAGATAGATAGTGCCTGTATTATTACTCTTCTTCTTTTGGATCAGAAATACCCGATCAATAGAGAATCGGATAATGAGATGGTCGGTGTATTATATTCTCTATAAACCTTGTTCCTGGAAGCCGTAGTGCAGGATATATGACGGGAACCTGCAGACTAATGGAATAGACTGCACCAAGCCGGCATTAGAGCGCTGGCGGATTCCTGTAGAGGACAGTGACTACAGAGATGATGACCTCACATGGAGGGTATCATGTGTCTGGAAGTAGAGACCTTCTTCGGTGAGTAGCCATTGAAAAGGGTAACTCCGAGCAGAGCTGGAAAATGTATCTTTTATTCTGAGTAAAGCACTCTGCTAGGCCGTGGCGTTCTCCAACGCTTACGAATATGCCAGCCAATGCCGCAAGCTATCCAAGGACCTATCACCACTGGACAGAAGAAGATCCAGAAGAGGTGACTTTAATAAACACCCTTCTAGGATGTACATGGAACAAGAAAATTGGATAGTGTATGCAGTGCCGTCACTCAGACTGAGCTCATGAGGGATGTTTTAGACCTGATTTTGAGGTGGACAACCTTCTCAACATCGAATTCAAAAATGTCCTTAGAGAACCTTCAAAAGGTTTCTACTTGCTACCTGTTCCTTTTCACACCTTGTTGTTTTTCACACCCACCTAAGAATTGGTAGTCTATTAACCCATTATTTATGGTGTTGTCACTTCCCTCCTTTACTTGTACCTTTATTTTACACATCACACAAAGCCAACTTTTTACTTCTCGGAGATCAAAGACCATTGATGTAGACAAGCAACTGCTAAAGGGGGATCTTGGACAAAGAAGGTACTTCCTTGAATATTCAACAATTTTTGTTCATCAGGTGCACCTCTTCTGAGGGGGCTGTGAAGAAGAAGGTCCTGTTTATTTGATCATGTTTGGTCACCAGGTGGACCTATTCTATGGTGGCCTTTGAAAATGAAGGTCAATCCACGGTTAATAAATACATTTTGCTTATCAGGTGGACCTACTCTACGCAGGTCTTTAAGATAGAGGGTCCAGGATTGGTAATTCAATACTTTCGACGTACCAGTGGACCTATTCTATGGAGGCTTTGAAGAAGAAGGTTCAGTCTTGATTATTTGATCATTTTTGATTGTCAGCTGGACCTCTTTTCTGAAGGCCTTGGAGAAAGAAGATCGAGCCGTTTGTTATCAAATATAGTTTACTTTTCCAGTGGAAATATTCTTGGAAATGAAAAGTTCAAGTAGTGATTATTACAAAATTTATGCTGGACAGAATTACCAAATTTTTGTTTAGAAAGTCCAACCTTGGTAGTTCGATAAATTCTACACATCTGGTGGATCTCTTCTATGGCAGGCTTGGAGAAAGAAGGTGAATCCATGGTTAATAAAAACATTTGGCTTATTAAATGGACCTATTCTATGAAGGTCTTTAAAATAGAGGGTCCAGAATTGGTAATTCAGTACTTTCTGCTTATCAGGACCTATTCTATGGAATATTTGGAGAACGAAGGTCAAGCCTTGGTTATTGAATACATTTTACTTTTCTGGTGAAACTATTCTACTCGGCCTTGGAAAACAAATTTTAAAGGGAACCTTCCACCCCGATTCTACCTATAAAGGTAGAAGGGGTGGTAGGTGGATGAATGGGACGTGAGGATAGCCCTTTTTTGGGCTAATCCTCACGTCCCGGGTGTCTTTTAGAAAACTTTATTGGAGGAATATGTAAATTTTTTATGCGGCTACTGGGGCGTGGAATACCCGGACATGAGGCTACTAGTCGCGGCTACTCCACGCCCCAGTAGCCACGTTACTCCGCCTACCATTTAATCTTCGGCGCGCAGCTACCTCGTCCTGGTCCCCCGGCATCTGCGGCCTTCTGCGCATGCACAGTAGCTCCAGCCCCGGAGCCGCGGCCGCGCAGCCAAAGGGGACCAGGACCAGATTAAATGGTAGGCGGAGTAACGTGGCTACGGGGGCGTGGAGTAGCCGCGACTAGTAGCCTCATGTCCAGCTACTCCACGCCCCAGTAGCTGCATAAAAAAATGCCTCCAATAAAGTTTTCTAAAAGACACCCGGGACGTGAGGATTAGCCCAAAAAAGAGCTATCCTCACGTCCCATTCATCCACCTACCACCCCTTCTACCTTTATAGGTAGAATCGGGGTGGTAGGTTCCCTTTAAGCCTTGATCATTAGAAAATTTATGTTGGTGATATGGACCTCTTCTACGGAGGATAGAAGATAGAATTCTCCATCTCTTCTATGAAGGTTTTAGAGAAAGAAGGTCCGACCTTCCAGTTTTTCAACAGATTTTTCTGAAGCTTTCTCTATGGGATTAAAATGGTAAAAAAGGTTTTTTGGACCTACCCCAAGATTCATACAAAGGAGAAAGAAAAAAATCAGATGCCAGTCCTGTCTTGGTCGTTAAAACTTGGAACCACGTTAGTGAACTCTCTTAAATATTTTGCTATGGGTCCTCATGGATTGCTATCCCAGCGCTGCAACGAGCTACAAATAATTCAGTGAATTTACTACAGTAGTCAAACTGAAAATAAGACCACCTGGGGGCGTCAAAGGTTGAATTGTCAACAGCCACAGTAATTAGGTAATTACTCATGTCATTTGTGACCTTACAAACTGAGGTCACCTGGCTTCTCCTTGAGTCTTGAAGCTACTCACAATTTCTCATAGTTGCCCCCATCCATACTACTGATGCCATCTCCTATTTTTCCAGTCATTCAGGTCTTCTTATTACGTTTCCAAAAAAAACCTAAGAATTATCACCCTGCAACAAGAGTCTGGTTGCCCTTTAGCACCCCTATTGTGTATGGATGTGATGGGGCCTTATCACAAGACCTGAAGGTTCATGGAGGGCTTGAGGAAAAGGGTTCTGACTTCCTCTATTAGTACGTACTACTAGGAATAGTCCATTACTAACGTTACCAAGTTGTAAGTATGTTTGATACTGGGACCCCCAACAATCAATAAAAATCTGTTGGTGAGTTTTTAATTTCCCAACAGCACCACCACAGGAAAAATGTAGCATTACACCTGAAAGCTGTTAATTCATGGGTTCTTTTTGTTGGTTTTTGTTTCATTTATGATACCACAGATAGTTTGGAAGACCATCTTACTGGTAAAACATAAGCAAAATGATCAGGCTCATCAGACATTTAATGTTCAATTATAATCTACAGTTTGGGTTAGGCTTCTCCACCGTTACGGTTAGGATTTTTCTCTGAACAGTCACATCCCTAGTTTGGGTTAGGCTTCTCCTCCGTTACGGTTAGTGTTTTTCTCTGAACAGTCACATCCCTAGTTTGGGTTAGGCTTCTCCCCCGTTACGGTTAGTGTTTTTCTCTGAACAGTCACATCCCTGGTTTTGGTTAGGCTTCTCCATTGTTACAGTTAGTGTTTTCCTCTGTACGGTCACATCCCTGGTTTTGGTTAGGCTTCTCCATTGTTACAGTTAGTGTTTTCCTCTGTACGGTCACATCCCTAGTTTGGGTTAGGCTTCTCCATTGTTACAGTTAGTGTTTTCCTCTGTACAGTCACATCTCTGGTTTTGGTTAGGCTTCTCCCCGTTACGGTTAGTGTTTTTCTCTGAACAGTCACATCCCTAGTTTGGGTTAGGCTTCTGCATCGTTACGGTTAGTGTTTTCCTCTGTACAGTCACATCTCTGGTTTTGGTTAGGCTTCTCCCCCGTTACGGTTAGTGTTTTCCTCTGTACGGTCACATCCCTGGTTTTGGTTAGGCTTCTGCACCGTTACGGTTAGTGTTTTCCTCTGTACAGTCACATCTCTGGTTTTGGTTAGGCTTCTCCAACGTTACGGTTAGTGTTTTCCTCTGTACAGTCACAACCCTAGTTTTGGTTACGTTTCTTCACCGTTACGTTTAGTGTTTTTCTCTGTACAGTCACATCCCAAGTTTGGGTTAGGCTTCTCCACCGTTACGGTTAGTGTTTTTCTCTGTACAGTCACATCCCTAGTTTTGGTTAGGCTTCTCCCCCGTAACGGTTAGTGTTTTTCTCTGAACAGTCACATCCCTAGTTTGGGTCAGGCTTCTCCACCGTTACGGTTTGTGTTTTTCTCTGTACAGTCACATCCCTAGTTTGGGTCAGGCTTCTCCCCCGTAACGGTTAGTGTTTTCCTCTGTACGGTCACATCCCTAGTTTGGGTCAGGCTTCTCCACCATTACGGTTAGTGTTTTTCTCTGTACAGTCACTTCTTAAGGTGTAATCTAAAACTTATCAGTCCCATTGCCGAGTCTTTACTGAGCTTCCTAAATTATATTTAAAGAATTATTCACCTCGTAGCCGACACAATTTGGGTCCTTCAAGTTCCTAGCCTGGGTATGACTGCACCCCCTCAAGCTACGCCACTGAACACTTCCCTATGGAACTTTGTTCCAACCTTTGCATCTACTGTAACTCAGAGAAGGCACCTTTATCATCTACAACATCTACAATGACAATTTTTTATATACAAGACTATTTGTAACCTGACTTGTTACCATAAGCCTTTTTATGTAACTGGTTGTTCCTGTTGTACCAGGACGTGTTAGTATCGTCACTACAAAGCGATGTCAAGGAAGACAAAAAAACTCGAAGACACCATCCAAGATCAACATCCAACGTCAACCAGGAATACGCACTTCAAAGCGGGAGGATCCCTCAGGACATTGCGTTGCCTGTAGCCATGATCTCCATGTTCACTTCTGTGTATAAGATGAAAGGGAGTGGAGTCCCAAAACTTGTCATCACCATGGTCACAAGAACATGCAATAAATTTATCAAAAAGTTCCAGCTTTACCTCACATGTTCTGTGGTATTGAGTTTTAACTATTTCTTATGCTTTCCTCTAGTCATACTTATAACTGATTTGAAAAATTCTGGTTGCCCTCGGAAACAGACAACTTAATGTGCCAGCTGTTGTCAGACCATTCAAATGGATTTGTTTGAATGTCAGTAGGTTGGACCACCAAACCATCTACTACTATATGGGGGTATTTCGACTATTCCTGATGGCATTTTCACATGGAAGAATAACATTTGGATTTTGACAAACCAAGGCTCTATTGTTCTTCGAACAGCTTAATAACTTTTCCTTTGAGTGTGAAAACGTGCACGCCTGGATAAGCATTTGGGCTACATCTATTTAGGGTGACATGCATTCTATGAAGTTTGTGATGCGTAAAATCTAAGACATGCTCACTTTTTTTTACAAAGACTGGGCCTTTAGGCTCTTTTCTACGGACCCCAATCACCCAATGCGGTTAATAAAAAAGTGGACAGTTGACCACAGTTGTGTACCTGTAACCTATAGAGTCTGGGCACCTAAAAACATAAAAGTGTGTGCCAAAATTTTTTAGTTGAGACATATTTACCCCAAAACAACTGCATAACTAGAAGGGGTAAAGAGGTAGCAGTTACGTCGTTGAGAAGCCAATGGGCATATAAGAAGACACTAGAATTATGAAGGGCACATGGTAGATAGAGGGACCCTATTACAAATTTGGGATTTGGACTAACTGAGTTAACACCTCCAAAATTCCATAAATATACAGAAGATATCCAGATACCAGTCTGACACCAAGCGAACAAATTGATCATTGTTGGGGAGTCACTGGGCAGCAGTCTTACGAAATTTGGTGAATGTTTGTCACAGGTGCTCCCACGATCCCTGCACCCGTGTTCCACCGTGTACCCCCACTACTGCCCCTCTGCCAGACTCACCTGTCCCAGTCCCTGCTTGCCATCGGGCTGCCTAGGAGGCGGGGACACGCGCGCCAGCTGTCGAAGATTTAATGGGCCAGCGCACCGCTGATTGGTGCACTGGCTGAACATCTCCACCTTATAATCAGACACCTCCCTTCCTGTTTTGACGGATCTTTGTGCTTACGCCAATAGGAAAGCTTCCTTGCGATATTGCTGTGTTTCCCTGCATTCCCGCTCCTGAGTCCTGTGTTGCCGTGAGTCCTCCAGAGTCCCTCAGTGTTCCTGTGTTACCAGAGTCCATCCGTGTTGCTGTATTCCTGCGTTGCTGTGTTCATGTGCCTATGTTCCCGTTCCCATCTGCCTCGACATCCCATTGCTGACCTCGGATTGGACTTGACCTTGCATCTCTGCCGTCTGCCCTGACCCTGTGCCTGGACCCAACCACGAGACTGTCTTCCGTTAAGGTACCTCGACCTCGGCTGCCACCACGGGCTAGTCGCACCTGTGGAGCGACCTGGTGGTACCCCGCTGCAGCAAGTCCAACCCGCTTTGCGGCGGGCTCTGGTGAAAACCAGGTGCCACGTAGACTCCGGTCCCAGGTGTCGGCTAGTAGCACCTCCCACGGTGGTCCAGAGGATCCACTGATCCCGAAACCTGACAATGTTCCATCAAAATGTCTACATAAAGGTCCTCTCAAATCACATAATCCACTGCTGACTAGTAACAATACAAATATAACAAAGGGAAGAAATAAGGAAGGATGTAGGGAATTATCCGGAAGGATCATCGCTACAGAGTGTGATCATACTACATTAAGCAGCGTAATTACACAGAGAAAGATGGTACAAGACTCGCTTTGGAGAATTACGGCCGTACAAATCCAACATTGCAATTTCTAAGTGCGAAAATGTCTTGAAGCTTCAGTGTAATCTGTAAAGCATCGTATTCTCACCGGGGACCCATTACCAGCTCTGCCAGAATCCCTGTATAATATAGACTGTATTGTCAGCGTTACAATAACAGACGGTGATAGACGCAAACTAGATAAAGAGAACCATAGATAGAGCAAGAGCGAAGGAGATATAGGTATTAATACTCAACACAATCTTGTGACATATAGGGGGTCATTTACTAAGGGCCCAAATCGCGTTTTTACGTCGGGTTACACGAATTTTATCGTTTTGCGCCGATTTTCCCTGAATTGCCCCGGGATTTTGGCGCACGCGATCGGATCGTGGTGCATCGGCACTGGCATGCACACAACGGAAATAGAGGGGCGTGGCCATCGGAAAACCCGTCGGATTTGGAGAAACTGCCGTATTTTTTAAAAAAATGTGTCGCTTGACACACGCTTACCTGCACCCGGCCTGGCTTGGTGAACTTCAGTGCACTCCGACGGAATTCAGCGCAGCAGCTACACCTAGTGGACATCATGGAGAACTACCTTAGTGAATCGCCGGAAAACCCGAATCCTCCACAGAGAATGCGCCGCTGGATCGCGAATGGAGCGGGTAAGCAAATCTGCCCCATAATGTGTAAAAATGTCATGACACTATGGTGGGCATATTCAGGGCACATGTTTGAGGCCTGTCTTAAATCGGTATGTGAATGCCTTTCCCCCTGCTGATGTACATAGGAAATGAACGAACAAAATCTGGGCGGGAAAAGGACCTGCTCTATAATACGGTGTGACCGGTTGGCACATTCTTGGTTTGGTGAGACACGGTGGATACGACGTACCTCAATCTAACATGAAGCATAAGACCCAGTGAGTTAGCCACAGTTTGTGTGGCTAGTCCACAACCCAATGATGAGGCCTTTACCTGAGGACACCTGAGTCCTACCTCTCAAAAAGATCATGTTCAGCATCCCTCACCTGAACGGGGAAATGCACACCGAACCTGGTGTCTGTACATCTGTACTGAACATGTCCAATTACCTCAAAGTGAAAGAGCTGGATGGCGCTGCACATATTACATGCGGGTATTCAGTCTTCAGGGGTATCACAATGGGGAGCAATATGGCCACCACATATGCTAACATAGTCGATCTACATCTATATCACCACTTCAAAAAAATGTTGGTGAAGATACATAGACGACATCTTCCAGATCTTGAATAGAACTATTGAGTTCCTCGAGAACTTTGACCGGGCCTGACAAATGATCTGAGTGATTTCCACAAAGACTATTCAGTTTCGTAATCTTAATGTCAAACTGGTTAACTATTACCTTAAAGATTGATCTGTTTGTCATACCGACAGATAAGAACAATTTATTAGATGATAAGAGAGGTGAGATCATGACTTTGCTCCCAGTTTCTCAGAACTAAACGTATCATGTGAGAGAATACGATAGTAAAAGGGAACTTATCCACTAAGTTTAGACAAAGAGACTAAAGAGGCTACCCCGCACCCCATCAGGATAAACATAAAGAAAAAGTACATGGGTTAACTAGGGAGGATCTCCTAAGATCCAGACAAATAAGAGCAACGGGGCTCATTTACTAAGTGTCCGAATCGAGCACTTTTCATCGGGTTTCCCGACGATTTCCGACTTGCCCTAAATTGCCGCAGGATTTTGGTGCATGCGATCGGATTGTGGCGGATCGGCGCCGGCTTTCATGCAGAACAGCACTCACATTCACCGGGACGAAGAAGGCGAACTCCCGCGGACTTCAGCACAGCAGCGACACCTGGTGGATATCGGGCGCACGGACCTTAGTGAATCCCGACAGACCCGAATCCTCGTCGGAGAACGTGCCGCTGGATCGCAACTGGACCGGGTAAGTAAATGTGTCCCAACATGTTCCAACTTTCACTGAATCGAGTAGGGAGGTAAGACCATGTATAGAAATTGGCACATTCTGGGTGACTCCCTTTTACATATTTCTGAACTCAAAAACCCAACACACATTTCTTTTCTCCATACCCCAAGTCTTAAGGATGAATTGGTTTTGGGCAGATGTGGGTTCTGCAAAAAGAAGGAGAGATAGACAGATACAGATAGACATAAAGGGAGGGGAAGAAAGATGACTAGATGTGTAGATAGATACAGATGAGAGAAAGAAAGATAGACAACTACATAGGGGCACTTTTATAATACCCTGAGTATGATGGTGCCCCTACCCTTTGCTGGATCTATCCTGGTGTGTGGGGCTCCAGGCCTACTCCAGGTGTGGCCCAGCTTGGGCATGGGGCAGGAGCACACCATGGCAGCCAACTGCAGCACCAGCCACGCCCCTATTCACACCCCTCTACGCCCACTTGGCGTGGAGGTCAGGGGTGAAGTATGACTGCTATGTGCCTTGGGCTGTATGAATATTATAGCCCCTACCAGTCTAGAGTCACTTCCTACATCTGGTACTTGGGGAATGGAGGATCCATCCCTTCTGATGCTTTCAATCAGCAGTTTCAGAGCTTTTGGAGGACCTTTAAAGGTCCTGAAATGGCTCTTGTGTACATATGTATTGAGAACATGATCAGATGTATGAGGATTTCATGGGTAAAGGTCCTTTTCAGTATAAAACTAGTCGGTGGTTTGGGTTGCCATCGGCCCCGGGCTACTGCCCAATATGCCTACTGGTGGATGTGGGGTAAGGGGAAAAATAGGAGAAATTTCTGGCCGTATGCTGGGAATTGCACCTATTTCACGACTTCAGGATAGATATGAGATATATAGATAGATAGATAGATAGATAGATAGATAGGAGATAGATAGATATGAGATAGATATGAGATAGATAGATAGATAGATAGATAATGATATAGTAGCTCACAGGTAGATCAATATGTCCAGAGACAAGAATAAACCAGAAACGCCCAAGTCTCATGGATATCCTGTAGTTTCGAGCCTCTAGCGTTTATTTTATAGTATACAGCACAATGACAATGCATCAGAAAGTAACAATAGAAATGACAGTAAATTAGCTAATAATTCATTAAAAACATGTTTCAATATGACAAAAATAACCAAAATGTTGGCTTCTCACCAATTTCCTTCCTCAACAGATTATGTCCCTTGGAATCCTTGTGTTGGCCTTGATCTTAGGACATAAAGACCCCCCCCTCCCCCCGAGGCCTGTAATAGAGTTGGAGTCTAAAACTTAATTCAATTGAGTTAAATTTTATATTACACTTTGTTAGTTTAACCCTTACTCTCACGAAATATAGTGTGTATGAACGGGACACGACGGGACTTTAATAACGGGACATGGCAAAATGTCCTCCATCTGTTGTTTCCACTATAGTAATCGGAGCATTAGAATAATAGGGGGAGGAGCAGAAACATCGTATTCATACATTTTTCATGCGGTGGTCACTTAGTGTTAAAAATAGCAAAGCACACAGGGTCATTTAGGGCGAGGGATGTATTGTCATAATGCGGAGAACACGCCAGGTTGTAAAAAGAAAAAGCGGTCAAAACAACAATGCTCTTCTATAGATACAACGGCGGGGGAAATGTCGAGGAGAAGAAGACTGAGATAGTCGCTTATCAAAAATAAGAGAAATCCAGGGAAGGTCTTCTACATGTTGAGGGCCAAGAAGAACCTTGGACCATGCATGGTTGTAATCATCACAACAGATATCAGAAAAACGATACATTTCCACCACTATGGGATCTTCTCTGCCATCAACATCTGAAGGAGCTTACTAATTCCATTCTCCATCAATGCTCCACCTATCAATCCTCAGATGATATCATGTCAAGCCTTCATCGGCATCGGCAAAGCTATCAGTAACTGTGGCCAGAGTTCTTCTCGGCCATCAACAACCTACTAATCCAATTCTGCATCAATCAACCATCTATAAACCCTAAGATAATGCCCTGTGGCTACAAAAATGGTGGAACCTTCTCCTAAAGCTTCGATACTACTCCTGAAGCTCTACTCATGTAGATACAGAACACTCACCGGCCACTTTATTAGGTACACCATGCTAGTAACGGGTTGGACCCCCTTTTGCCTTCAGAAATGCCTCAATTCTTCGTGGCATAGATTCAACAAGGTGCTGGAAGCTCCTCAGAGATTTTGGTCCATATTGACATGATGGCATCACACAGTTGCCGCAGATTTGTCGGCTGCACATCCATGATGCGAATCTCCCGTTCCACCACATCACATACCAAGGGGCCCAAAGAGTGCCAAGAAAATATTCCCCACACCATGACACCACCACCACCAGCCTGAACCGTTGATACAAGGCAGGATGGATCCATGCTTTCATGTTGACGCCAAATTCTGACCCTACCATCCGAATGTCGCAGCAGAAATCGAGACTCATCAGACCAGGCAACGTTTTTCCAATCTTCTACTGTCCAATTTCAATGAGCTTGTGCAAATTGTAGCCTCAGTTTCCTGTTCTTAGCTGAAAGGAGTGGCACCCGGTGTGGTCTTCTGCTGCTGTAGCCCATCTGCCTCAAAGTTCGACGTACTGTGCATTCAGAGATGCTCTTCTGCTTACCTTGGTTGTAACGGGTGGCGATTTGAGTCACTCTATCAGCTCGAACCAGTCTGCCCATTCTCCTCTGACCTCTGGCATCAACAAGGCATTTCCGCCCACAGAACTGCCGCTCACTGGATGTTTTTTCTTTTTTGAACCATTCTCTGTAAACCCTAGAGATGGTTGTGCGTGAAAATCCCAGTAGATCAGCAGTTTCTGAAATACTCAGACCAGCCCTTCTGGCACCAACAACCATGCCACGTTCATAGGCCTCAAATCTCCTTTCTTCCCCATATTGATGCTCGGTTTGAACTGCAGGAGATTGTCTTGACCATGTCTACATGCCTAAATGCACTGAGTTGCCGCCATGTGATTGGCTGATTAGAAATTAAGTGTTAACGAGCAGTTGGACATGTGTACCTAATAAAGTGGCCGGTGAGTGTATAGATCCTACACTGAGAAGTAGGTGCAGATCAATAGATTCTGGCACAGTTGGAAATTTTTTCTCTACCACCCACCATCCCTGAGCAATTGCTGCTTTTTATTTTGGGTGTGGCAATTTGTGTCAAGTAGATGGTGTCAGGCTGTCTTCTCAAGTTCAGGACTTCCCACCTAATTAGCGTATGCAGTACCAATGTTAACGGCAATGGCTATTCAGGCATGGTGTGGCTAGAGATCAAATTCTAACTGCACCGGAACCTGTCCACAGAGTGAAGTAGGTGGTGAAAGGTCCTTCATCAGGATTGGACAAGGTGTTGGACATCATTAGATGGAGAAGTGTCAAGACTATCCACATGCTACAAAATACTAAATAAATAATTAAAAAATGTACAGTCCCCTACCAAAATGTGTAAATTCTTAGATACACCTTTATGGTGGTGTTACTTGGCAATGGAAGGGCAGTGGAGTCTGAGGGATCTACATCAAGCCCTGACACCACCCTTACTCCATAGTGTTAGGAAGCCCTACTCAGATATTGTATGTAATGTACCCCAAAAATTTGTATTTGGACTCGGCACTTGTATAGTTGGTTGTTGAACATAATTCATACCGGTTTAAGTCTTGCTCATACCAGTTTCCTGTGCTAACTTGCCTATGCAGCGTAGAATAGGTCGTAGGTGGTTAAGCTTCGCTCTTACCCTACATTGTAGGTTATTGCTTCCTGTTTATATGTATAAATATTAGGCTCTTAGATATAACTGGCAGTGAACCATTACAGAAACTAAGAGTGCAACACACTCTCGACCACAACGGCATCGGTGATGCCAACAATGAGCTGTACTGTTGTCGCTGTGTTCCCGAGCTTTCCAAGTTTTGTTCGTATTAAGGTATTCATCTAAAAACAGCACCGTCTCTGGATTTATGCGGCATTGTACCTGAGCTTTACCGTAATCAAAGGAGTTGAGCTTCAATACCAGGCACAAACCTTGAACAAATGTAGAGCTGTTTTCTTATTATTTGGACAATCCATTAAACTCAAGCATAACTAGCACCTGGTCTTTCAAAAAGTTTCCCAATATCCAGATGATATACCCTCCAGATATCATCTCAAATAATAACGTATTATACACAAAGTCCTCTCAAATTTACTGTAATTATACAACTTTACCATAAAGGTCAATACAACCTTGGACAATCTATTAGCAAATTCAAGTTCTAAAAACAGTGGTGGCCAACCGGCAGACATTAGATTGGCAACCAACTGGAAGATCTTGTTACAGAAACTTTGGTAAAAGAAGCAATGCCTTGACTTTAAGTGGCCTACTGGCTGGTATACACTGCGCAAACTTGGACCAGGCAAAGATGGAAGAAGTCATCTCCCTGCTGCACCAGCTCCATCATCACCACCAGCACCACCATAGCCATGTAACTTCAGTTCTTTATGTCACTGCACTTTGTGTTTACGTATACGGATTGAGTTATCACTGTAATTTAGTATTATACTCATGAAGTAAGGTAATCTCACTGTCACATTTTTTAGGACTGCCCTAAAAAGTCAAATATTTGTCCCTCCACAGACTTTTCTCCCTACCTTCCTATGTGCCCTCAAAAGGGCATTTATGAAATTATTACACCTAATCTCTTTCCCTCACTGTCCCTATCTCCAGCAGCAGCCTTTTCTTCCAGCTCCAGCAGCAGATATGGTCATTTTGTCATTGGAGCTCCTGCTCCAGGTCCCACGATTCTTCCTGTTGGCACTTTGTGAAAAATATGTGGGTTTTGGTCCCAATTTGGACACTTGGGGGCTCATTTACTAAGGGTCCAAACGCAGCACTTTCGTAGGGTTTTCCGAATATTTCCGCATCGGCGCTGGCTTTCACGCAACAGAAATAGGGGGACGTGGCCATCGGACAACCGGACAGATCCAGAAAAAACGCATAATTTAAAAAAGAATTTATGTTGCAAGATCAGCACTCACATGCACCGGGAAGAAGAAGAACTCCGGCGGACCTCGGGGCAGCAGCAACACCTATCCGGCGCACGACTCTTAGTGAATCCCGGCAGACCTGAATCCTCGTCGGACAACGCGCCGCGGGATCGCGACTGCATCGGGTAAGTAAATGTGCCCCTCGGTCTCTAAAAGGTTCTACTGAAATCTGAAATAGAAGGAAGGAATTTCAGCCAATTGGTAAACCTGATAATGTGGACCTAATGTTCAGTCGCCCAGTTGTTGATGTTGGGCCACTTTCTACACCTTAGTGAATCACGCCGGACCCGAATCCTCGTCCGACAATGCACTGCGGGGATCGCAACAGGACTGGGTGAGTAAATCTGCCCCACTGTGATCTCCTAGATCACCAAACCGAGGCTCAACTCATTTGTCCACAAACTTCTCCTACAAGCCACGACTTAATAGCATCACCGACAAAGAGCGTTTTCTCGGAGACCTCTTGATTTTCATATCTCCAGTCCCTCTAAATACATTAGCTGTCTCGATCTTGCATCAAGTGCCGTAATTGATGTTCCTTGCAGTGGGTCTAATGCAGTAATTGTTGTCAGAGGCACTTTGTGCCAAACGTCCTATTAGAAAAGGCCGAACATCTCCGATAATTGAGTAAGTGGTTTATTTTAGTCATGACTGAAACTGTACCCAGCTTTTCTTTCCCTGCCTATGGAGGAGATATTTCTGAAATGTCATTATGACAGCTATACCTTGTAATGAAGACATACAGAGAGCCGGGGTATAAATATTTGATGGCGGCATTAAATTACTGCACTCTGCATGTCGGTTTATCATTTTCTCATTCCTGTATAAGGGGAAAGTGATGAATTATTAATAACCGGTATGTTTGATGAGTCCAGTAGTAGTCATCGTCGTCGCCCTCTGTAGGTCACATTACCTCAACGTCATCCAAAATCCATGACTATACCAAAGGTGATTGGTGATATTAGAGGGCATCTACATGTCAGGAGAGAACCTCCTCATCAAGGTGGGTCTGACTGTTGAAAGGCGAGAACACGGGATCTCGTTCTCCCAAATTGTGAAGAGACGACTCCATTTTTCTCGATGAGGCTGCCGAAGTTAGCCAACTATAGTTCACATTAGGTCACATTTCCTCAGCATAACCCAAAATTCCCAACTGTGCCAATGGCAGCCATATTAGAGACTATCTACATGTCAGGAGAACTCGTACTCCCAAATTATTCGAAGAGACGACTCCACTTTTATCAAAGAGACTGCCAGAGTTAGTCAAGTATTTTACCTAGTCAATAGCTTGAGGTCATGCTGTAGGTCAAGTTACCACAGTGTAACCCAAAATCCACTGTGCCAAAGACGGCCATATTAGAGGGTATCTACATGTCAGGAGATAACTTCCTGGTCAATGTTGGTCTTACTGCGAGAACACGGGATCTCGTACTTCCGGATTGTTGAAGAGATGACTCCATTTTTCTCGATGAGACTGCTGGAGTTAGCCAAATATAGTACCCAACCCATTGATGTGAAGAGCGCCACCATTCATGCACGACCAGATAGACTTTACAGATAGAGTAGAAAGTATCCCTGCTCAGTTACCCGCTGGTTACGCCCCCAAAGATTGGAAAATGACTGAAAATCTTTAAATCATCGAGGGGTTCATGAAAGGAGACACCAAAAATATTGGAATCACATGGTGCCACATTCTAGACTGTTGACCTATATGCCACAATTTATTGACCATCTATTGACCGTGACAAAATCTTCAATAAAAGTTGTATAATAAACTTTTATAAGATTATAAAAAATTGATTTTTTTCAGAAACATTGTGGCTCTTACCTTCAGGCTTTGTCTGGTATAGCAGCTCAGACTCAACCTGAATATAATTATTCCTGTGGCCAAGGAATAGCAAATGTGAGAGATATCGGGGCACATTTACTTACCTGGTTCCTCGGAGTTCCCAAAAGTGCATTGTCCGACGACAATGCCCTGTGCCTCGATTCATTAAGATAGTGCGCCCGATATTCTACATGTGTCACTTCCCCACTCAGGTCCGACAGAGTTCACCTTCTTCTTCCTGGTGCATGTAAGTGCATTGTATGCGACACAATTTGAATGTTAAATCCCACGCTCAGTCCGAATCAGTCGGATCGTCCGATGGCACACACCCCGATTTCTGCCACATGACAGCCGGCCCCGCTGCAGCACAATCCCCTGCTAAATCCCTGTCACAGTGGCACAAATCCCTAAAATGTTGGGAAGTCCGACAGAAATGCGATCCACAGACCCTTAGTAAATAAGCCCCATAGTTCTCTACACTGAGACAATGTTTCGGCAAAAGAATGGCACCCTCTATTTTGTAATAGTTAAAATCCCCTTTAATGGTCACTATAGAAGACATTCAACCCCCTTTTTTAAAGAAGGTAGTAAGAATATCATAGCCAATCACAGCCAAACAAAAAGCGTCTTGGAGGACCCAAAATCTTAATGCTTTACACAGAGATCCCATTGGGGCACATTTACTGAGGGTCCGAACGCCGCACTTTGGTTGGGTTTCCCGAATATTTCCGTATTGCGCCGAATTGCCCCAGGTTTTTGGCGCACGTGATCTGATTGTGGCGCATCAACGCCGGCTTGCATGGAACAGAAATCAGGGGGGTGGTCGTCGGACAACCCGATGGATTTGGACAAACCGTGGATTTATGTCACAAGACCAAGCACTCTCATACACCGGGAAGAAGGTGAAATCCGGCAGACACATGCAGGAACTCTGGCGCATGATCTTAGTGAATCGCGCCAGACCTGAATCCTCATCGGACAATGCAAGGATCTGTGTAATGCTTCTTTTCCCCTGTGGAGGAGCTGCAGAAAACTTAAACACTTTCTGAAAAGTTCATCCTCAGATTACAGGATGTCATCTATGGACTACAGTCCTTTGGCAGACACTTTCCCAGGCAATGTCTCCACCTGCCCGGGGTCCTATACATATGCTTATTACCTATACACCACAGCGACAAATGGTGCATTTCCAAAATAAAACACTCAAACACCTGCACACGAATTACACAGCAGAGTATTTGTGTATGTGCCTTTAATTCACACGGAGTTGACAAACACACACAGACGACTTAAGAGCTTAGAAGAGGATCAAGGGACTATTCATGCTACTATTTCCAAGAACTGTCCAGAGTCATAAGTTCATACTAAGGCAAAGACCCCTATTTTAAGAGGTAGAGGACTATAGACTCCCCCCTCTCCGTTTCTGGTGCTTAATATATATGTAGTGGGATAAAAAGCCTTCATGGTAGAGCTACTCTTTGGGGTCTTCATCGGATGACCACCCTACCATTAGATAGAGTTATCTGTCGGCGCTCATGATCAACCTCTAAACTGCCCCTCAGGGTAACACTACGCTTTGGGTTAGGATCCTGATACAGAATCAGCACTCGTCTACTGTGATCCAATACTTTCAAAAAATTGAACACCAAACATTTTGTAAATTGGACTTGATGCATCTGTCTCTTTTGTTCAACCTTTTCAACCCAACAATAATACTATGATTATTATCCAAACTGATTTTGTTATACAGCTTAGTTTCATGGACTACTGAGATAGTTCAAGTCCACTAAATCTTTGGTAGGTTAGGTGGAGATAACAGTGACCAATTGGCCAGACGACTAGTGAATGGCTTAATTTTGAATGAGCTTTATAAGAAAAGAGGTTGGCATCAGTGGACATTCCCTTTAAGAAGAGGTTAAGTCCAGTAAACTTTGATAAGCTGAAAGCTATACTGATGTTTTTCTATCCTACATGATGTAAGCACCATGAGAACCTTTGCTGTCAATTGCGATATCTGATGACTACATTTTTGAGACAACAGCCCTGTGAATATTGTTCCAAATCTAAACATCGGGGCACATTTACTAAGGGTCCGCGGAACGCATTTCCGTCGGGTTTCCAGAATTTTTCCGTTTTGCGCCGCATTTAACTGGGGTTTTTGGCACACTCGATCGGATTTTGCCGCATCGGCGCCAGCTTACACGCGACACAAATCGGGGGGGCGGGCCGTTGGACGATCCAACGGATTCGGACAACGTGTGGGATTTAACATCGCAAATTGTGTCGCAAGACATGCACTCACATACACCAGGAAGAAGAAGGTGAACTCCGTCGGACCTCAGCGGGGAAGCGACACATGCAGGATTTCGGGCACACGGTCTTGGTGAATCGCTCCGGACTTCATCTTCGTCGGACCGTCCGGATTGGGGATCTCAACTGGACCGGGTAAGTAAATGTGTCCCATTGAGTAATTGAAGTAAATGGACAAAACCATGGGCAACTTCATTCTCCAGATGACTTGGGTTCTCCGCTGTGGATCCCTGATAATTTCTGATTCCCCTTAAAGGAAGAAGATGCTATAGAATCTCTAACATGTCCTCTAAGTGCTGACCCTCTGGCCATGGACACTTAAATCCTAATCAATTTCTGTACCTACTTTTTGGGACCTGGATGAGATGTTAATCTGTCTCCAGTTGGAGATACTCTTCGTGGGTCTTTATCGGATAATCATATCCTTTCAGAGTGAAGCTACTCCTGGGGCTTTTGATAAGACAATCAGACATCCGTTCTTTTGGGCCTGGGCTAGGGGCTTCATGAGACTATTACCTGTGCTTGGTGTAAAGATTTGCTTAGGTTATGGATGTGATGAGCTTCTGTCTTTAGGATTGGACTAGTCTCTGGGATCTTGCTAAGAGAATTGAGCTACTCATGGTTGAGCTACTTTTTGGGGTTTCAATCAGATGATCACTTGGCTTCCGGGTAGAGTTTCCTGTTGGGGGTCTTGATCTGACAATCATCTGCCATAAGCATAGAGATACCTTTTCAGGTCTTGACCAGATGATGATATAGACTAGAGTTATCAGTTGAAACTGGTCTCTAGATAGAGGTACAATTTTGGCACTTGATCAGGATTCTGGATAGAGCTACTCTATGGGGGTTTGATATGATGATCATCTGTTTTTGGGTTAGAGGAACCTATTGAGTTCTTGACCAGACGATGATCACCTACCTTCGGGGTAGCGTTACCAGTTGAGGTTGATAATCACTTGCTTTTTGGCTAGAGCTGCTCTCTGACATCTTGACCAACCCCCTGCCTTAAAGGTAGAGCCCTAGTAGTATCCATGTTTTGTAAAATTACTTCTAGCAGAGCTTCTCTTTAGGGTCTTCAGCAGACCCTTTATCGAGCATATTGATTTGGGGTTGTCCTAATTACAGATCTATGTTCTGTTATTGTATTTGTTATCTTCTGTTGGCCATCATCAACAGTCTGACCCTTCGTTCTCTTTGATCTAGGGAGTAAATTCAAAAAGACCCATGGACGGCAACCATGCGCCAATCCTACCGAAACTGGCAAGTCTACTCACAATAAATCCAATGGTTGTGGCCAACTATGGTCTCACTGTCATAAACAGCAGCCTGTATTCTGCAAACTTAACTTTGATGTAGACATCAGATCAGAGTTCACAAACTGGACTTTTGATTGATTTTATACCCAACACTCAAAAAACTTTTTAGCCATGTTTGACACCAGTGACCTCTACTGTGATACGTTGCGGCAGGATCCAACTAATCCAGACTCTCATACACACAATACAAGTGACCTTCCACTGATCCCACAGGCTGAGGTCACCGCTCGGTTTACCCGCTGTACCGGCCAAATCCACTACAGTATTAGCATCAGTGATACTATTTTTCCTGGGAAACAAACCAGCACCAGGGAAGTATCGGAGAGTTCAGAATTTATTTTGCATGGAGAAGAGCCGAACTGGTTAAGTAACTTTTTGAGTCAACCAGATTCTTGAATGATCTTTTTGTCTGGAGCCAAGCGCACAAAAATTCTCAGCTCTACACACAAACCTTCATTGTAATGAATAGCATGGATATTCATGGATCATAATGGAGGCCTTGTTATGTTCCATTACTCTTTAGGGGTCATTAGGCCCCTAAAACTAGTCCAGAACTTGGGAGTAGTGATTGGGGAAGTCTTCGGGCACCCTGAACTAGTCCTTAACTTGGCAGTAGTGATTGCGGGGGTCTTCAGGCCCCTAGAACTAGTCATGAACTTGGAAGTAGTGATTTCGGGGGTCTTCAGATACATAGAAGTAGTCATAAACTTGGGAGTAGTGATTGTGGAAGTCTTCAGATCCCTGGGAGTAGTCATAAACCTGGTTGTAGTGATTGTGGGGGTCTTCGTGTCCCTAGAATGAGTCATGAACTTAGAAGTAATGAATTTAAGGGTCTTCGTTTCCATAGAACTAGTTCTGAAGTTGTCAGTAGTGATTGCGGGGGTCTTCAGGCCCCTAGTAGGAATCATACTTGGGTGTAAGTGCCATTATGCGGGGGTCTCAGTGCCCTATCCTAGGGCTGACAACTTGGGTGAGGTGAGGGGGGGCTTCCTGTCCCGGAACAGTGTGGTGAAAACTTGGAAGAAATGATTTTGCAGGGTCCTTTCAGTCCGAGAACTAGTTATAGAAATTGGATTAGCTTATTTTGAGGGGCGGTCTTCGGTCCCGTAGAACTTAGGCGTGCATGAACTGGAAAGTAGTAATTGCAATGGTCTTCGGGGCACTAGAACTAGTCTAGAACTTCGGACTAGTGATTGTGGAGGTCTTCAGATCCCTAGAACTAGTCTTGAACTTCGGAGTAGTGCTTACTGGGGTCCTGGGGTCCCTAGAACTAGTCATGAGCGTGGGAGTAGTGATTTTAACATCCATTGACCAACCCAATGGAGGGTCTACGGACAGACCATGTGTCGAATAGGGTCTATGTGGTCTTCATAACCACTCCACAACCAAATATCCCTACCATCATCCAAGTATTACTCTTTACCACCCCCAAACATCCAAAGATCCCATCCTATCAAGTATAGTAGAGAGCAGTAATAGTAATAGGGATGGCAAGACCGACTGGTCCAGACCTCCAGACGACTGGTCATAGTCATGTATGGAGGAGAATACAGGATCCGGTCTCCCCGGGTGCAGTTATCGTAGAGCAGGAGCTGACGCTGCAAATAGCAGAGAGGCCAGGCCTGCAGCTACACATTCTTCCGCCTATTACCCGGGTTCTTGTCTTTGTCATAGGCTTCTGCCAGGGAATAATGTCATGGACATTCTACCACACAACAGGAAGGACTGAGATTAACCCTTCCACCGGACAGAAAGAGACAGATAGACAATGCATAGAATGATATTACAGAATAATGAAAAGATTGAGAGATATTCCAGAAAGAGAGATGGAAAGATGTGATAGATATATAGTCATAAGATGATGTCAAACGAGCTACGCGTAAAGAAGTTTTATATGTAGAATCTGAGCTATAGATATGATAGATAGAATGAGATACGTAGCTGATAGATAGCGATCGATAGAATAGCTCCTGCTAGATAGCGATACGACTCGTTAGTAGATAGCATCGCATATGAGATAAGCTAATAGATCGATAATCGTGTAGCTCATAATCGCGTTCGCTCGCTCGCTTGCGACTAGCTCAGATCGCTCGCTCGACTCGCTAGACTCATGCGCTCCGCTCTTGCTCGCTCGTGCTCGCTCGCTCGCTCGCGTCGCTGCTACGCTCGATCTGCGCCCTCTCGCATCGATACATACATAGATGGATGATTATGAATAGATAGCAGCAACAATCGCTCTGGCAGACGATAAGATATGAAGATCGGCGAATATCTGTGCGATAGATATGAATATATTAGAGTCGATAGATAGCTAGATAGATCGATAGAGAAGATGATATGAGACGATAGATTATGAGATAGATAGATAGATAGATAGATAGTAGATAGATAGATAGAGATATGAAGATAGATGATATGAATAGATAGATAGACTAGATAGATATAGATAGATTATACAAAAATAGATAGTATGATAGGAGAGCAGATAATGAGATAGATATGAGGATAGATAGTATGGATATATAGATAGATAGATAGATAGATAGATAGAAGATATAGATAGATAGATATGAAATAGATAGATAATAGAGTAAGATAGTATAGATAGATTGTAGATATAGATAGATAGATCATATATAGAGACTATAGATAGATAATATGAGATAGATATGAGATAGATAGATGAGTAGAGATAAGTAGAATAGATATGAGGCTAGATATGAGATAGTAAGTAATTAGATTGAATATAGATATAGAGATAAATAGATGAGAGATATGAGATAGATATGAGTACGATAGATATGAGATAGATAGATACATTCATGTCCTGGTCCTTGGAGCTTGCGATCTAATATAGCGGGCGGCAGTGAGACTACAGTAACTTCTTTGATACTGTCGGCCTACACACAAGAGAGGAGGGGGCTATTGGTAAAAGTTGAGAACCTGATGCCACCTATATCCGGACACGGGGGCCGGTGACTACTCTAGTCCTATAGCAGCAATTCAAAACATAGTCAACTTTATCCATAAGAAATCAGGACACACGATAACGATAAGAGGCGGTGAACTCGCCGACAATGACTGCCGGGGGTCTGTGTTATTGTCCCACAACTGCGGGACTCAATGTGACTGGCGCTGAGAGAGTCACCACCGTAGTGGGCATCCTCGGCACCTGGGCAACACATCTACGGTCCAGGCAATGCCCATGTGTAATACGCAAGGGCTGGGCACCTTAATTGGTCACCGTCTTGAGCGCCCCCCACCCCAGGGCCTGGCACCCACCTCCTTGAGTTGCTCCTGCTCCTGTTTGAGGGTGTCATATTCCGCCTCCAGGTCATCGTACTGCTGCTTGAGGGCGAGCTTCTCCTCCAGGACCACCAGCCCGTACTCGGCAGCCTGGATCTTCTCCTGAGTGGTCTCGCTCAGCTCCTTGGTCAGCCTCTCAATCTCAGCCTTGTAATCCTCCACAGTCTGCAGTACCTCCTCAGCAGCCATAGTCCCTTGTGTTGGGAGTCAGACTGGATGGACAGATGGGTGGGGAGGGGAGAGAAGAGACAGAGGAAGGGGGGATGAGCAGAGATGGAGCTCTCTGGGTATCAGATCTGCAGCATCATGCCAAGCACAGGCGCAGAAGCCCCCTGTGTGTGCCCTGTGTGTGCCCGCCACCCCCTGCTACACCCTGCCCTGCTGCCCGTTCTGCTTATTCATAGCCACCGACACAAGGAGGAGGCAGCGGCGGCGGCAGCGCCATCTCTTCTGCAGTGTGAACTTTCCACCTGCTACCCCCCTCTGCAGGATGCGAAATGATGCAGTCTGCCATCTACTGCCTCAGCACCGGGAGCGCACATGTCACAGCGTAGGGGAGGGGGAGAAGGGGAGCTCAATGCCAGGAAGGAGCACTAAGGGGAAAGTTATTGTTATGGGCAAAGAGAGAGGCAGGTGATTGTGGTACCCAGCACCCACCTGCACCCGGAGGAGGAGGAGGGTGGATGCAGCTCTCTCTTTATAGTAGAGTCTAACTACTATTTATCTCTATGCCACACTCAAATCTATCTCATCCTCTATTCTATCGATCTCAGATCTATCATATCTATCTCTTCAATCTATCTATCTATTCTTATCTATCGTCCTATCTGTCTATCTATCTATTCCATATCTATCTATGCTCCGTCTACGACTATCGATCATCTATCTAGCGTAGGCTTCGAGCTACTTCGATCGCCGAGCTACTATCGATCGCAATCTATCTATCTCCTAGCTATACTAGTCTGCGAGCTCATCTATCGTGCTATCTATCTCAATAGTCATCTATCTATCTACTACTCTAGGGCGTCGTGCGATGCTACGAAGCTCCCATCTCCCGATCGACGTCTGAGCGAGCTATCTCATATCTATCTATCCCTATCTATGCTAGCGAGCTATCTCCTAGCTATCTATCATCGCAGTATCGATCGATCTCCCGAGCTATCGATCTAGCTAGCATCGCAGTAGCGGAGTCTACGCTCTATCTATCTATCGAGCTTATCGAGTCGATCTATCGAGCTCCGTCTATCTAGCGACCTAGCGCATATCTATTTCTTCCAGCGTATCAGCTACAGAACTAAGCTCATACTAGCTAGCGATCGCCTAGCGTCGAGCTATCGCATCGAGCTATCGGGATCTAGCGAGCTCAGTCGAGCGCAGAGTCTCCTATCGTCCGCTAGCGTCGTCTGGCTGCGAGCTAGCGCATAGCGAGCGCAGCTGATCGATCTCGAATCTAGCGAGGGATAGCAGAGTTCTAGCTATACTAGCTAGCGAGCGCAGATCTCGCGATCCTACACACACGAGCTAAGCTCAGAGCGAGCGTGTGTCAGGCGAGCGAGCTAGCGCCTAGGTTCGCATCGAGCACATCTCCCTAGCTAGCGATCGAGCTATCATATGCTAGCGAGCAGCGCAGAGCTAGCGGCGATCTGCGAGCATCATCGATCGGCTCAGTCGAGCGCAGAGCTCGATCTAGCTATCTATCTAGCTAAGCTCATATCTGCGCCGCAGATACGAGCTATCTCCTATCTCCTCGGCGGCAGCATGAATAAGCGGCGATCTATCGAATCTCAAGCTATCTAGCTGAATCTTCTATGCGAGCTATGACGATACTAATCTTCCGCATTATCTATCTATCTACTCATATCTGATCTATCTACTATAGATCTATCTAGGCTATCTCATATCTATCATCTATCCATCATTCTATCTATCTCTATCTATCTTCATCATATCTACTATCTCATGCTATCGTATCTATCTCATATCTATCTACGTCTATCTCATATCAATATCTTAATCTATCTATCTCATCCATCTATCTATCTATCTATCTCTCTACTATCCTATCTATCTTCTATCAGTACTTCTCTATCTATCTTCTATCTATCTATCTAGTCTATCGTATCTATCTTATCTATTGTATACTGTCTTTGTGTTTATTTATTCTATACCTTATACATCGTATCCAAACGTCTATCTAATTATATGATCTTTTCTTTCTAGTCGTCATTCGAATCTCCTATCTATCTTATATAGAAACTGGCGACGTTTTCGGTGTGGTACCTGACCTTGTTCCTCAATGTGTCATTCCCCCTAGTGACAGGTTAAATGGCAAATGTGGAGTGTCTTATCATTATCTGAGTGATCGCATGACGACAGAATAAGTTTTAAAAAAACTATTAGAACAAGCAATTATACAATCTAAAAACTTTCTTAGATATGTGCCAAAAGCTCACAAGTATCAGAAGTGCAAGTGCGCATAAATACAAAAAGGATTTGCTGTGATTACAATTATAAAAACACAGAGTCCATGACCGGTTGTGTAATCAGCTGATGCGTTAACAAGTTGATCGGGGTAAGTCCGTGGCTGTCTCAACTGTATTTAACTCACACATAAATGTCAAGAATAATGGGTCACATTTCACTCTACCGGGAACCATCATGTATCCCACGCGCGTTGTCTGGCGCTGATCGGGTTCTGCCGGGTCACAAGGTCCCGTTCGTCCACTATCCACAGGTGTTGCGGCTAAGGCACCGAGTCCCGGGAGTCAACCTTGCCTCTCCCGGTGCCGTAAGTGCTGATCTTGCGACACAAATTCTTTTTTAAATTCTGCGGTTTTTCAGAATGTGTCGTGTTGTCCGACGGCCACGCCCTCCGACTTCTGTCGCGTGAAAGCCGGCGCCGATGCGACACAATCTGATCGCGTGTGCCAAAATCCCGGGGCAATTTGGCGCAAATCGGAAATATTCTGGAAACTCGACGAAAGTGCGGCGTTCGGACCCTTAGTAAATGAGCCCCAGTGTCTCTCACTGTAGACTGCGCATGATCGGGAACAGTGTTTTGCGCATGTGCAGTCTCAGAGTGAGATCACAGCGGCCGCTAGGAGTGAGGGCCTATGACAGCGTGGACTGCCCATGCACACATGAGCTCCCACCCCGAACTCTGAGACCTCTGTACCCCCCCTTGTAGGGGAACTTTGGACATTGTGCTGCTGTGGACTTTCCTTTTTTTATATATATATAAATACAGACGGTCCCCTACTTAAGGACACCCGACTTACAGACGACCCATGGTTACAGACAGACCCCTCTGACCTCTGGTGAAGCTTTCTGAATGTTACATAGTCCCAGTCGCAGGTGCTCCTGTGTCCCATGTCTCGGTCACAGGCGCTCCCGTGTGCCTCCGTGTGGGGATGCTTGGGATTAGTCTGCGCTCTAGTGGCGCCTTCTGTTGCCCGGCGTCTGGCTCCGGGTGATTTAAAGGGCCAGCGCGCCGCTAATTGGCGCTGGCGGCCGCTGACTTGATAATTAGCCTGCCTCTTCCTGTAACCCCTGCCGTATCTTTGTGCTTCATAGCCTTAGAGAAAGCGTTTTATTGTGACTCCTGTGATTATCCGTTGTGACCTCTGTTTCCACTTCTGACCTTGATTCTCTGCCGGCTGTCTTGACTTTCAGATACGTCCCCGACTACGATTCTGTGCCGCCTGTCCTGACCTCCTGCCTGACCACAACTCTGAATCTGGTCGGGCTCTGGTGAATACTGGATTCCATTTAGACTCTGCTCCCAGGTGTTGACTTACGTCATCGCTCGCGATGGTTGAGTGGTCCACTACCCCTGGTGGTAGTAATCTTGATACCAGGGAAGGACCTGCTAGAGCAGTGATGGCAAACCTTTTAGCCACCAAGTGCCCAAACTACAACCAAAACCTGCATATTTTTTGCAAAGTGCCAATGCGACAATTTAAGCAATAACGTATTACTCCCTACTCTGTCACAGGTTTAAATTGTATAGAAGGAGAAGAAGTTTGGGTTATCATTGTAGCTTCCGTCCAGGGTCCTGGGCTGCCTGGGACTACAAGAGGCCTTGAGTCCTGTTTGGCAAACTTTACCCTGGGGTAATGGCGCAGGTGCCCATAGAGAGGGCTCCGAGTGCCACGTCTGGCACCCGTACCATAGGTTCGCCACCACTGCGCTAGAGTGTGGGTCGTACAGACATATATCACTCCTAAAATCATATTATAAACTTTTAACCTTTTAACCTTTAACTTTGTCCGCGGTGGCTGCCAAGGCGAGGTAGAGAAACGCAGGGCAAGTTCGTGGTCGGGGACAGGCAGGAGGTCAAGACAGAGGGCAAAGGTTCAGGGTCAGAGGGAGAGAAGAAGGTGTTAAAGTATTTAATTTTACTTAGTTAATAGAGAATTAGTTCAGGCAATAAACTTATCAGCTTCTTCGCTGTATGTAAGAATGAACTTTATGCAGAGTAACAGCACAAGACATAGTAATGTGGTTACGGTTCTTGTACAGTAGATAGCCTTGAGTTGGCTAAAATTATGTCTGTGTGATAGGATTTAAGGGATATAGAAGAGTATAATTTGATGGAAAATAATGTGATGACCCCTGTATTCTTCAGCTGTATTATTTATGAGTTATTCTTATGCTTTTCTTGAGTTATGCTTTACTTTCTGCCTGGTTAACATTGGACAGGGCTGGCAACGGAGGAGCGTCAACGGGAACAGGTCGGGGGTCACAACGGGAAATCACACTAATCGCAGAGGTCATGGGAAACAAGCTTTTCCTAAGCTTGTGAGGCACAAAGATCCGGCACAGTGTGCGGGGAGAGGCTGGGTTAAATAGTATTCTGTGTCTTAGGCCAGCACCAATTAATGGCGGGCTGGCCCTTTAAACCTTGTGAAGCCGGCGCATGTGTGCCCTAGGACATGGGGACGTGTGCGCACGGCTGAGGACTTGGAAGCAGGAGCGAGGACAGGTAAGTCGTTGTGGAGCAGAGCGGGGGCACACGGTGGGGCACGGGTGAGCCGTGACACCACTGTGGTGTCATAGAATGAAAGAGGAAGGAAATAATTTTCATATGACTGGCATAAGGTCTCTACTCTAGCAAGGCAGGGGGTAAGAGATCTTGGTATTGTGCATAGCTTTGGATGGGAAACCCATTGGGAAGCTTTGCCTTTGCCATTTCGGCTAAGGTTTTTTTGAGGTCCTCCAATCTCAACTTGTCACATTGGGCCGTTGTAAGAATGGGAAGTGATAGGTCAGCAAAAAAAGTCGTTAAGGTCCTCATCAGTTTTATCAAGTCTGGAGCTATTGAAGTAGAACTGAAAAACAGTAAACGTCCTAAGGTTGTCTAAATTATCAACTATGATGTTGCCCTTTAAGGATCTAATTTTCAGGAGCGTTGGAGAGGCATTATGCTGGTGAATTAGATGAGCAAGAGACTACTAGATTGGTTGCCAAACTCGAAGGACCTCTGCTGTGTGAAAAAGGCACTTCTTTTTTTTTGTTTGTTTGTTTCTTGTAAAGGCAGTGTAACTAATGAAAGATCAACATACATACGCCAGGAAAGATCAATAGAAATTAATTGCTTCTATAACAGTCAATGTAGTATAATCGAAGGTAACATTTAAAGGGAACCTGTCATCAGGAGGCCTTTTTCTGGCCCCCCACGTCGCCATAGAGAATAGCCTGTTTGACCTCCCTACAACGCCTCGGCATGCTCCAAATAAGGCTCAGTATTGTGTATGGACTCCACGTGCCTGTATGACCTCCCTACAACGCCTCTGCATGCTCCTGATGAGGCTCAGTATTGTGTATGGACTCCACGTGCCTGTATGACCTTCCTACAACGCCTCGGCATTCTCCCGATGAGGCTCAGTATTGTGTGTGACCTCCATGTGCCTGTATGACCTCCCTACAACACCTCTGCATGCTCCTGATGAGGCTCAGTATTGTGTATGGACTCCACGTGCCTGTATGACCTCCCTACAACGCCTCGGCATGCTCCTGATGAGGCTCAGTATTGTGTGTGGCCTCCACGTGCCTGTATGACCTCCCTACAACGCCTCGGCATGCTCCTGATGAGGCTCAGTATTGTGTGTGGCCTACACATGCCTGTATGACCTTCCTACAACGCCTCGGCATGCTCCTGATGAGGCTCAGTATTGTGTTTGGCCTCCATGTGCCTGTATGACCTCCCTACAACGCCTCTGCATGCTCCTGATGAGGCTCAGTATTGTGTGTGGCCTCTCCGTGCTTGTATGACCTCCCTACAACGCCTCTGCATGCTCCTGATGAGGCTCAGTATTGTGTGTGGCCTCTCCGTGCTTGTATGACCTCCCTACAACGCCTCTGCATGCTCCTGATGAGGCTCAGTATTGTGTGTGGCCTCCCTGTGCCTGTATGACCTCCCTACAACGCCTCGGCATGCTCCTGATGAGGCCCAGTATTGTGTGTGGCTTCACATAATACTGAGCCTCATTTTGTCTAGTTTTAAGGACATGACATCAAAAGCCTTTAATTTTGCGTTTGAATGCAAATCCAGGACGCCATTGGTTAATAAATGTGATTTCCCATGATGATTTTTTTGTGATTTTGTTGACAGCTCATTCAGCCTTGTACAGAACAAAGTATTCAATGAGAATATTTCATTCATTCAGATCTAGGATGTGTCAGTTGAGCTCTCCCTATATTTTTTAGTCAGTGTATTATATGGAGATAAAAGGGGGACAGGAGGAGCATGAGGATATTCTTGAACTCTCATCCCAGCTGATAACAGAGAATAATTGAATACAGGAAACAGTATTGTCCCTTTAAGTGGTAGATGTCAGAGCTTGGTTAAATAAGGTCGGAAACCGGGAAAGAAATGTCTCCTAGCAACGCAGAACAACAATAGCAGGCCGCAGGTGAATTTGCCTTCCCGTGGGGGCGCTTGTGACTCGCCCCGACCTAAATTATGCAGATGATGCGATTACCATAAGAAAACAAAAGGCTCGGGAGCGACGGATGTCTGGCTGCTTTACATGTCAGCGGAGGTTGTCAGGGTTTTGTTCTCGGGTTACAGATCTGAGCTGCTTCACTTGATTTCATTTTTTTTGGCTATCATCACCCTCCACCAACGAGAAAAATTAAATTTACATTCGTCTTGTCTATTAGAGTGGTTAAGGAAGTCACGGCGGCCATTTTGAATGGCTATGGTGCTATTACTTAGTAACAAAGTCACACGAGTTTCATAGAAATTCATAGATACATCACAACCGGCCCAAGTTCGGTGGGGCAGTCTTAGATTTTGTGGTCTGTCTTTGCCCTTGATGTCTTATAGGGGTAGATAGAATTGAATTCAGTGGTAAAATGGAGGAAAGAAGACCCCACAAAGAATAGGGGATTAGGGTGGGGCAAGAGGCGTGGCTTAGTTTTTAAAAATTTCACTTTTGTCACTGCACCACGTGTGTGCGTAAAGTTGGGAGGATTGATGTATAGCCTCTGCTCTCTATCCTCATATCTGTGTGGCTCCTCCTGTTAGGTTCACATTCAATTCAAGTCAAGTTCTCTTGGTGCCCCAAAAATTTAGCTAGCTACTTAAAGGGAATTTATTAACCCATTTAATACCAGATTATTTTAAGCCTAAATTTTTAAAGGAAATCTACCATCAAAATCCATCATAATAATTCAGGGACACATAATCCTAGATCCAGACACCATAACATTTGTTATGAATGGCCTCCTTCCTTCTAAAATCAACTTTTAAAATTATGCTATTAAAGGGCTCCTAGAGGTGTTACCAGAGCCCCTCCATGCTGTAGCTTCACTGGCTGTTACAGTGCACAGGAGCCCTTTCCCCTGCCACCGTGTGCTGAAACTGCAGTGAGATTACAGCAGGCAGAGGGAGGAGGGATCAGCTAAAGGAGAAGAGTGGGAGGTGGAGACAGAGTAACAGCCTATGAAGCTACAGCATGGACGGTCTCTGGTAACGACCGCAAGAGTTAGCAAAATTTAAAAGGATTCGATGCCTGGATCGATGAGTAAGTGGCATGATGGATTTTGATTACATATCCATGTTAACCTTCTTTAGGTCCAGTCGAAATGTGAGATACTAATGGTAATTATTGCAAAGTTTAAAGGAAATCTGCCATTTGCTTTTATGCATTATGAACCAAACATACCTTGAGAATGCTGTAGCTACACTGATGCAGGCACATATCTTGTTTAATCCCTGAGATGAGTGGTTTTGCTGAAAAAACAATTATAACAATGAGGACCTTGGGAAAGCTGGATTGCTTCAGCCTGCTGTTGATAAACACATTACACAGAGCTTTCTGAACAGTCCAGACAGGACTAATCAACCTGAGTTGGATCACTCATACACAGCAGCTGGGGTATGGTGCAGCGTTTGATTACTTCTGCCTCTCAGAGATAACAGTGATTGCATCATCCTCTGGTGCAGTGCATAACTAATGTGAGAGGGAAAGTGCCAAGCACAGGCACATTAACATAATTTTATAATTGTTTTTTCAGCAAAACCACTAAGCTCAGGGATTTAACAAGATATGTTTCTGCATCAGTGTATCTTCAGCATTCTCAAGGTATGTTTGGTTCATAATGCATCAAATGAAATGGTAGATTTCCTTTAAGCCTATTTTGGGTCCTTAAAGGGACTCAATTAAACATCCAAAGTCATGTGACAGTGAGCAGAGAAGAGTCATATTTTACCTTAGATCAGTCACGTATGGAGGATGCAGGTGGATTGTCACTTCAGTTGACCCTATCTTCTGATCCGTAGGACCTAGAAACATGCTACTGGTGTCATATTGAAGATATGAATCTCATCTTCCAGATGATCACAGAACTGGAGATACAGGCAGTTAAATAAATGTGGAGCTCACATTTCCAGGTATCCCGGGACTACCTTCACTGTCTATGTGCCTGCCAGAGATACCAAGCACTGTGCTCAGCAATTTCTGCCACACCATTACTTTTGAATGGAGCCTCAGGATGCATGTTCAGCCCCCCGCTCTACCAATTAGTAAGAGCAAGACCCCTGGATTGCTGAGGTTCCCAGCAGTCGGACCCTCACTGATTAGCTTGTTATCTTCTACCTTATGAATAGAGGATAACTTGCAAATTTGGTACAACCCTTTTAAGACCAGGCCATCTATTGCATCGAAGGGGCCAATAGGATGAGAGCGGAAGCCCCTCCCTCAGAAAGACCACAACAGCTACCCTTCCCAGCACGGATCCGATCCTTAGATCAGGACGGCATAAATACATGTATATATACTGGAGATCAAAATTAGAGAACAATGTATGATCACTTGAATTTTTCAGAAATAACATGATCTACATTGATCAACATTTGATGGATTTGTGTTGGAGGTCGCCATGCCACTAGAACAGTGTTTTACAAATTTATTAAGTATCAACATGAAACCTTTATTTTGCATAAATGTGATTATCACATTTGCAATTATCACATTTGTGGGTTTCTTGGTCATTATGTTGTCGCCACGTTTTCTATTGGGTTTACATAAAGACTCTGGGCTGTGTCCATTTCATGGTTTAAAAATTTTGTGTTTCAAGGAACTGCTTTACCCGTTTTGCTGTGTGACAAGGGGTATTGTCCTACATTGAAAATTGAACCATGTGCTGTTGAAAAAAGTTCTGATAGAAAATTTAATTCACTCTGGCATGTAATTGTATGAGAGGTCCAACCCTTGCTGCAGAAAACATTCCCCAAACCATGACACTTCCTCCGCCACCTTTCACTGACTTCTTTACACACTTTGGGTTCAGTCTTTACCTAGTTTGTTAATGAACATAATGGGGCAGATTTACTTACCTAGTCCATTCGCGATCCAGCGGCGCGTTCTGTGTGGAGGATTCGGGTCTTCTGGCGATTCACTAAGGTAGTTCCTCCAACGTCCACCAGGTGTCGCTGCTGCACTGAAGTTCATCGGAATGCACTGAACTTCACCAAGCCGGGCCGAGTGCAGGTAAGCGCGTTTCCAGCGACACTTTTTTTCTTTAAAATGCGGCGGGTTTTCCGAATCCGTCGGGTTTTCGTATGGACACGCCCCCCCCCCTTCCCGATTACCGTTGCGTGCATGCCGGCGCCGATGCACCACAATCCGATCGCGTGCTCCAAAAACCCCGGGGCAATTCAGGGAAAATCGGCTCAAAACGGAAAAATTCATGTAAATCGCCGTAATAACGCGATTTGGGCCCTTAGTAAATGACTCCCAATGTTTTCCATCAGATCCAAATAAATTACACTTGTATTCATCACTAAAATGAACCGTGGACACTTCTCCTCCATCCACACAACATGCTCCTCAGCAAAGGTGAGTCTAGCCTTTTCATTCTGGTCACTACAGAGTTGGCTTTCAGTCCATATGTTCTTAAATGTTGAGGCACTGACTGAAAAGACAGATTCAGGGCTGTACTGGCGAGCAATTCCTGCTTCAGTGTTGAAATGATTACCTATGGAGATTCTCTGCATTATGCTGTCCTCTCTTTCATTTGTCTTTCGAGGGCGATCGACCTTCTTGGGTTGAATGAATTTTTGAAAGATGAAATATTCTAGACATCACAGACTTGGAAAGACCAACTTCTCTTGCCATGGCTGATAGGATCACCCCTGTGGCCTTCATCAGGACAACCTGCTGTCGGAGGGTTTCAGTCACAACATTTGTGCAAAGTCAGTGAAAACTGGAAAGTTTGGTGCCAGTTTTATCAGGTTTATCAGATAGTTAAGGAAATTAGCACCAGCTGCCAAATTACCACGAGTAACTTGCAGGTATCGGAAGGTGTTCTCTAATTTTGATCAGTGTCTTCTACAATTATCTAATTTACATTTTTATTTAGTGGTTTACAATATATACAATTTATGAAATAAGCTTAAAATGCTGATATATTACTTATGTTGGGATATGTTCACATAGGACGACACAATGAGCCGGATATCTAGGAAATTGTATGTTCTCTAATTTTGAGGAGGTCACTGAGGAGAGAGGAGCTTATCATATCCTCCTTATGTATGGATCTTATAAGTTTTACCTCAGATGTTGTCACTTCATGTCATGTGATAAAGCTATAATTTATGCAGGGATCATTTCCACAGGCTTCTCTCATGTTTGTGTAAAGTTCAAGGCAAATGTAAGAACAGCCAAAGAATAAGTCTATAATGAGTCAACGTGTTTCTCAGAATCTGGGAGACATCGTGTTCAATGCCAAGATGAACGCCAGTTTTCTGACAGACTCGATTTATTGTCTTTGTGGGAGCAGATGGCCTACAGGATCCAGAGCTTGTCTGCTTGGTATTTGTCTCACACCGTACCGCTCTACCTGCGAATATATAACATATCTATACAGCGTTGGATATAGTAAAAGTCTATGGGGAGGGGAGGGTGAGGGCAGCTCCTTCTGAGGTAAAAATTAGGATTATTTGACAACAAACCTGAATAAACCACTACTAGTATACTGTCAGGTAGCGTAACTCATTCCAGTTTTAGTTTCTTTCATGCTCCTGTGTGCTTCCATCATCCATAAAATCAACTTTGAGGTGAGCTGTAAATTAGTTATATAAAGTCAAGGAGGCGGAGAGTTCAACACTGAAGTCAAGGTGGGAAGCTCTGAACGCCTCCTCCTCTGTGATCATGACATCATGCATCAGACTTCAAGAGATCTAGTTAGTGATGTCTCTGGATGTAGGACCATCAATTACAGAGCAGGGGGCTTTCTGAGGAAGAAAGAGCTTGACTTCAGTGTTAAAATCTCCACCTCCTTGACTTTATACAACAAATTTACATCTCACTTTATGCCTTTTTAAACCTAAATAACATTGATGGTTATGTTATATAGAATTGTTTCCCCTAAATCCCTTCCTCATCCAATCCCTTCCCTTCCTTGGTTGAACTTGATGGACAAGTGTCTTTTTTCAACCGTATAAACTATGAAACTTTAAAATAGATTTTCTTGATGATGCCATCACACAGGGTCATGAAAGAAACAAGATCTGGAAAGTATTCAGCTGCTCGGGGACATATTGGTAGTGGTGTGTTAGGTCAATTTCTGCGACGGGTTCCCTTTAAAGGAAATCTACCACTTCTAAAAAGTAAAAAACGCCTATACATACTCACCTACTCTCCTCTTCATCTTGATCACGGTGGTGGTCTTCGCTAAGCTTAGCACCTTTAAAAAAAAAAGACTAAAAGAAGCCTGAAGCTTGGGGAAGGGGTGTCTGGTGCTCCGGATTAATTAATCACACCCCATGCGTGACGTCACCTCCCTCTCCAACATATGAGATAGCTTTAATAATTAGCATCTCGGAGCTCTGGACATCTTGTCCCGTACTCCAGGTTGCATTTTATAAGTCTTTTTTTTTAAAAATGTGATCCCTGCGTGATAAGATTAGGGAAGACCACCCCTGGGGTCAAGATGAACTCGAACAGAAGGATGTGTAGGGCTTTTTTACTTTTTACATTTCCTTTAATTTGAGTTGAAGGAATTGTGTCGGTGAGCAATGTTTAACATAACAAAGGTGATCCCTCGTCCCAGATGAAAGGTAAAAAGCATTTAATGAACAAAAATTTAAATATTCTATTCAAATTGGATTGAAAAATATTAATAAAATCATAAAAAGCAAAAATCAAAGTAATGGTCTTACGGCACGGTAGAGCTTTTAATGGAAAGTCTGCATAGAATGGAGACACAGGACTGTTGTTGGTGTCCAGTGTCTCCCCCCCAGTGACTAAAATGGTATCTCCCAAATTAACATTCCTGATCTCCTATTGGATCATATTAGTCCGGACACCACCTGACTGCCAAATATGATCTAATTTTAGCTCATAAATATGTATAACTTAGACTAATTAACATATGTATATATAGTATTAACATATAGATATAGTATTAGTAATGGTGACAAGAGGTCAGTGGGAACCCTGAGACCCTAATGCACCGCGACCTCCATGATAAAGGAGACAATGACAACTGCCCATCTACCATCTGCCTCCAGAATACAATATCCCCAACTATCACATTCCCTATCCCGAAGATTCCCAATATAAAGTATCTCAATATAGAACACATAAACCTATATACTACTACTGATTTAACCCCTTAATGATGCAGCTTTTTTTCCGTTCATTTTTCACTCCCCTTCTTCAAAAAATCTTCAACTTTTTCATTTTTCCGTGTACAGAGCTGTGCGAGGGCTTATTTCTTCGTAACAAATTGCACGTCACAGTGATATTTTTTTTTATTTTACGCCTTGCACTGGGAAGTGGGGGGAAAAAATTCAAATCTGGTGAAATCGTTGAAAAACGCCATTTTCTCGTGGCCCTGGTTTTTACGACTTTCACAGTGCGTAGGGTCGGCGCCAGCACTGGGCATACCTGGGTCATACCAGAACTGCTGGGGGGGGGCCCACATAAGGCTGTACATAAGGAATCCATAGGAGGTGAGGGGGGCTGTATATAAAATACCCAGGAGGGGCTGTTTGGGATGATAAACTAGGGAATATTTCAGGACAGGAGACTGTTTTAGTCTCTGAATTTTTGTGATTTCACGGCAAAAGGGTCTGTCGCCCAGGGGTCTACTGCAACCTGGAGCTGACGAGTACCATTTTGGGAATTCTACATTTATACAGGTTTTATTGTGTTTTAAAACTATTTTAAAAATTAAAACCTGTATTAAAAAAAATATAATTCATTTCACCATTTTCTGACGCTTATAACGTTTCATACTTGAGGTGTCGTTTTTTGCAGGATGAACTGATATTTTCATTGATATGATTCTGAGGACTGTACGACCTTTTGATCACTTTTTGTAAAAAAAACTTTTATATGTTGAAAAGCGGCGAAAAAGTTTCAGACATTTGGGCGCTATTCACCATTATGGGGTTCAACGCTTGGAATAACCCTCATTTAATTTTGATGCCCCCGATTATCTGTCACTATACGTATTAAAGGGATCACGATCAAAGGAAGTTTCCTCAGTCCGTGAAAAGCAAGGACAATCCATCACAGAATGACATTGTAATTCCTTACATCTCTGTAGAGATAAGACACCAGGATGTTTCCCAGAAAAAGTTCTTCTAAGAACTTTTAGAACAAACAACTTCCTAGACAAATTATCCGAAATCATTAACCCTTAATAAACATATTGATAGGTTTTTCAGGAGAGCCCGTTCTATACCTCTTCCACCCCACCCGCATACACTATGGATAAATAAACTACTAACAAAAAGTTTGGGATATTTGCCTTGTGGGTAAAATTAAAGGATCAACCTAATACGCCTTCTAACTTTTACAGGGGGTCTCCAGTCATAGCGAGTTGGGCCATATCCACATGATAGGGCCTAACCTGCTTATCGGTAGGGGGTTTCAGTGACGGGACCCGCACGGATCTTGAGAACTGAGGTTCGTTATACCCCAGTTGTGCTTGAGATGACCGGAGCAACCAATTGCGCATGCGCAGATTGCTCCATTCTTCCCTATGGAGCTGAAAATGAGGGTTGAATGGAGCAGCTGGCGCATGCGTAAGAGGGGCATACCAGACCCCCGTTCTCGAGATCCTGTGGATAGACTGCCGTTCTCGAGAACCCATCCAACTGTCCAGGTTTCATTACTTTTTGCTGTTCTCCAATAAGGAGTGTAACTGTCACAGAGTCACAGCTTTTAGGTAGAGTAAGGTTTACTCATGGCTGATCGGGAGCATTTATACATTCAAGATACCTTGAAGTGAATGCTCAAAGGAGGGAGGGTACCATACATCTTCATATACATCGGCGGGGTCTTGGGTTCAAGCACCATCCAGGTAAACATCTCCAAAGACTTTGTATGTTCTCTCTGTGTTTGGGTGGGTTTCCTCAAGGTCCTCTGGTTTCCTCCCACACTCCAAAAAACATACTGGTAGGATGATTAGATTGTGAGCCCCATTAGAGAGAGGGCCCGATTTAGCAAGGTATGTGCACTATATAAAGGAATCATGATCTATCTAGGGCTATGCCTCATTCTAATTGGATGGATTAGCCTTATTGTCTACCCCATTGCTTACATACGTGCATGGACAGCGCGTGGTCAGCTAGTCATCTTCAAGTGGATATCACGTTACCAACATCTGGCAAGCATCAGACAAGTTCTTTGTCCTGTCCATCCTAATTAATGAGAGCGAGTGCCTCTCCCCCCACCCTTGGAATGTGGTGTTCGGCATACCATGAAGCTATGGAGCAGATTTATTTTAGTCTGATTCAACTTTTTTTGGTTGTATTTGAGCACATTGGGGTATTTGTACAATTTTTGCGTCTTTTTCCAGCAGTTCTCCGTGTAGCGGTTTCCAGTTCTGTGCCCAATAATGACCATGCTTAGGTTAGGCAATGGTATGATTTGCGCAACAAAATTGTGCCTTTTTTAACATTTGTGCCTCATAAGGCTCAAAAAAAAAAAAAAAAAAACCAAAAACAATACATTTGATTAAGAGCCAAAACAACAAAGACAAATGAGGTGCAAAAAATAGACGCACAAAAAGAGCTCAGATAAGGGGGAAATATGATAAATGACCCCCTATATATTGTTTATTTCTACTACATAACGGCAAAATTCCCAACTGGTATTTCATCCATGAATCGCCCAATACATTTCCAGGTTCCTTTAGAATTGGTATTTAAACAGTCCTCCTCATCATGCTGTTTACATATCAAATCACCGGACCAAGACTATACCTGACAGTTTATCAAAAGTACCGCACCATTATGCAGGTTTGAAGGCGAAAGTTCTCAGACGGGAAAAGTCACACAAAAGGTAGAGATGTGGATGTTTTTTGGCTGCATCCCACACCGATGACTGCTTCATTGTGTACAATGCCCTGAGGAATCAGACGATGAAAACCACAGAAGTACAGGCACATATAAGGGAGACAAGAAGCACCACGTGTCACGGCAGACAATTCAACAGCATTAACATCATAGTGGTCTGTGTGCTGGACGACATGGAAGATGACCTGGCCACACAACCAGGAACAGGCCTCATCGTCTTATGGGCGGCCATTGAGGATCTATGCTGGACAAGGGGTAGTAGAGGACAGGAAAATCTATTCACACAGAGCAGAAGTTACAGCCACCATCAACGTTGGAGACATCAACGAGAGCGCAATGCGTGAGCAACGGTTGTCACCAGAGAAGCCTTTGGTGTTGACCTCCTAACATGTAGGCAGGTAGGTCTTGTCAACGCCAACCTGCCCTATAGATTGTGAATGGTACAGTGACAAATGTATAGTACTTTAATAACGTAAATCCAGTTGTTAACAACAGAGGTCTAATTTCATCTTCATGTTTGACAATTGACCAGTTTGTGGAGGTCCCATCATTAGGGAATGGCTGCCAGAGATCGGGGACCTTACATGAAGTGTTCTCCTAATTCACTTTAAAGGCAACCTGGGCAGAGTAGTAGACATTTAAGTATTTGAGACAATCCCCTTTAAATGGCTGTTCTATTCTTCATCATGAAACGAGAGTTAGATTTTATTCTTTTCTTTTTTTTACTATATTTAACCTGGAATTTTTAATTTAGGATGCGCTCCTTGACGTAAGATTTCGTAAGGTTGATTTTGATATTCTAAATTCAAAACATGATTACAGAAACACACCAACGCAATGATTGCAACAAAAAAAAAAAAAAAAAAAACACACAAGTTCTAAAAAAAATATTTAATCAGAGTCTCAAAAAGTAAACAAACTACAAAACAAGTCCTTAGAAAATCTTCACAAAACCCAAAGTGCAAATTCGCAAGTAATGTATAAAGAAAAAAAAAAAAAACCTGGAGGACATAACAAAAAGAACAAACTGCAAAAACAATATAATAGTAGAAAAACTTGTTCCACTGTATAAAAAAAAAGAAGAAGAAAACTACAATCATAACAGTAATAGCAGCAACAAAATCAGCACCGCTGGTCAACGCACAGAAGTATGAACCGGGAAGTCACAATAAGACAAAGTTTTGGGGAAAAAAAGTGCAAGTCTGAATATCCATGTAAAAAAAAAAAAAAAAAATATCTCAACATCCACCAAAACTTAATACTGTATAGACCGTAAAAAGTCCACAATTTAGTGCGTTTTCAGGAAGTCAACAATATCGTAAGAGACATCATAGGCTGCCGTCAAGGCTTTTGCTTCTCTGTTCGTGATACTTCTGTTTAAAAGCATTGAAGGTTGTTTGCGAGTCTTGCACTGGCCGCGAAGAATTTTTCGGAGTTGCCATGAAGGATGAAGTTAACTGAGAAGGACTGTGACGACCTGCGCGAAAGAAGCAAGAAACGGATTCAGGAACCAAGGATGACACACATTGTTACATGACATTTCCCCCAAGTTATTCTGCTTGGTAGTAGTCATGTGCATAAACTCACAAGCACCTTCATACAACTTTGCATTAAAATGCAACATTTTATAAAAGAAGACAACAATAGTCAAAAATCTATTTATCGAGCTTAGCTTCAAGGTCAATTATGAAGCCAACAACTCCAGTGGTCTAGAAGCCGAGCTACATAACATTCATAGGGTGCCCAAACAAGCCAATTAGAGTTCGACAAAAAACTATGGCCAACGATAGTTTCCCCATAGGTAAGGTACGATGAATATACGCCGTTTGAATCCTCACCGTGATCGTCCAAGCTGCCATCCATCCTGGTCTTCTTCACAGGACCACCACTACACCAGGCTTCCTTTTTGCTTTTAATACCTAGAAATAAGAAAAAAATCAGTTTATTTTGGATGGATAAGTCATCAATATATCCCATTTTAATACAGGCCAATGAACCGTTTCTTAAATGGAGGAGGTCTCAGTTCAAGAACCAACCACCATTGACGAAAATACAAACGCAAACCCCCAAAAAATAATTTCAATTACCTTCTACTACACTTTTCTCTTTAGCAGTCTTTGTCTCTTTTTTCTCCTGCGTGGTGGGACTTCTACTAACAAATTCTGGACATAACTTGAACTGTAGCATCTTGGGGGAGTCTTTGTTGTTGGTCTCGGACATTGACGTCTTACTAGACACAGAACTATCCACAGACTTTCTCCTATCAAAATAGCCCAGTTTTTCAGGAGAGCGGATAATTTGAAGTTTGGTCAGGCTTATGCCGTCACACGAAGCCCGCCTAGAACCATCGCAAGGTGACAAGTAAATTTTACCTTTACTTGAAGGAACATTTTGGTCAAGATTTTGGTTCACCAATGATCTTTTTCCATGACTACCTGAAGAACCTCTGTGTTTTTTGAGGTAAGGCTCAATCGTTCCACTGCTTCTTGACTGACCTCTTTGGTCGTGATGAATGGCTTCAGACTGAATATTTTTGGGTTTAAAATGTATTTTACCAGGATTTGAGGTTGTTAGGTGTTTAGCTAGTAAACCACCCAAACTTATGTCTATTGAAGGATTTTCGAGAACCCCATGTCTTACTTCAGCTTGTCCATCTCTTTGATCATACTTTTGTCCTGATCTTTTATTACAGAGCTCTCTTTTTCTTTCGAGGTATTCTTGAACAGTTGGGACCTTCTTTACCTTTTCGAAATGGCTCTCTCGGGTTTTTACTCTTTCCTTACGTTTCCGCCCAGGTGGTGCTTGGCTACGGGAATGTGACTTCTCTGAGCCACTGTAAGACTTGAGCTTATTCACACTGTCCGATTGCTGAGCTGTAGTAGTAGGCAGTTTATATGGCTCGTTATATGCTTTTCCTTCAAATATTCTTTGCACATTCTGTATGTTCGCGGATTCACCCACTTCGGTGGTTTTCTTATTTTGGCTATTTTTTGCAACACTTTCGTCTACACGGGAATTCTTCAATTCCTTGTATTTTTTCTTCATTTTTAACAAATGCTTGTTTTTCAGAAAGTCTGTTTTGACAATAAGTTTCTCAGATTTCCTTGTACCATCAACCTTTGATGTATAACCAAAAGAATGTGCACTATTCTTACTTATAGGGTCTTCTAAGTGGTTTTTTGACTGGACAATCCTTTCATTCATCGTCAAATCTTTTTGAGGAGATTCAAGATTCTTTTCAGACAAATCCAATTTGGCTTGAATTTCTTCTTGTTGACTACAACCAGTAACGCTTAGACCAGATTTATCTTCAATCTCCTTTTCAAGCTTTGGAGGTTTGATAGCAGCTGCATGAATTTCATTACTTTCAACTTCAAGTTCGGTTTTACAAGGGACTGGAGAAGAAGATTCGAGACTATCCGCTGGAGGGTCATGATCCTCTGGTGAAGGTTCAGTTTTAACCACCGAAGAGAGCTGGGAGAAATTTTTCAAATCTTCAGGCTTAATCAATTCTGTCAACTTGCAATTGCATTTAGGTGCATTCCCATTTGTATGAGTTAACCAGCTGAACAAACAACAGAACAGTTGTTTATCCGAAACGGAAGCCATCTCGTCGTCAGACCCCTCCTTAGTGGAACTTTCTGGAACATCCTCAACAGGTTCATCAGACTCTTTCGTTAAGCTCTCAACCGAAGATGCTTCACCTTGCTCGTTTGATTCATCAGACTCCTCGGGAAAGAGCTTAGGAATTTCATCTTGAGTCAATAGAGTAATTTGTATACTGTCATCTGGGCTTTCACAAATCTCAAAACCATCCTCCTCAATTTGATCTGAAGTCATCTCTTCTGTAAACACTTCCGGTGTAGACACCTTTGACAAAGACTGGTCGATAACCTCAGTCTTCAGAGACTTCATTTCTTCAATTGATATGTCCATATCACACTCTTTTTTAATGTCCTTAATCAACTCGTTACTTCCACCATCACATGATAAGGACCCTAAGGTATTTAGAGTTTCAGATTTATCTTCGAGCTTCCCTAAGGATACACGAGAACGTTCAACTTTATTTTCAGACATGTAATTTTTAATTCCAAAGGGAAACTCCGTTAAAAGCTCAGACAGCTGGTCCGACACAGTGTTGGATTCTGAACCAAATGCCTCCGAGGATGACAAATTCTCTTCAGATTGTAATTCAAGGCAATAACCACTTGATTCATGCTCATCACTTTTCATATTGTCGCAAGCCATAATTTCCCCCTGAGGTGGAGATTTAACGGTTACCATTTTTTCAGTAGGAGACACGACTCTTGCCTGGGAAACTTCATTTTTAAAGGCCTCTTCCTGAGAACACTGGCGAGGACTTTCAATCTTTGGATCAGTTGCTAGTTGTGTACAAGTTTGAGCTTCCAAAGAACCTTCAAACATCATTGCTATGGAAGAATCGTAGAACGAATTGCCTTCCACAAGTGTACATATGCCAGAGATTTGCAAATTTTCATCAACTTCTTCAGTAGAGTTCTGGTCAATGTTGCTAGAGAGCGATGATGCCGTATTGCTTGCATATTGAACTTCTGGAAGTTTATTCGTTGAGGCAGCAACAGAAGCGGTATTGACAGATTTGATTGCTTTTAGTAATTCACTCAAACGTTCATTTTCTTTCAAATCACCAACACCACTGTTGGCCAAGTCTTCACCTTGTGGAACGGCTTTTGGCTGTTGGTTTCTCTCATTTGCCATTTCCTTCATCTTTACCAGTGGAGAAACTATAGCAACATTAAGACCAGAATGTTCCAACTTTTGCGTTAGAGAGACTGGAGGGGGGTCATTTTTAGAACTCGAGGTCATTCCATCTAAAATCTGAATATCAAGCCCATTAGCCACAGTATCAAGTTTTGCTTTGGGCTCTGGATATACACTTTTATTCTGAGCAGATCCTTGAGGAGCTGTTTTCCAGAGAGACAAAGTAGCTTTGATGGCTTCTCTGGAACTAGATGTTAAAAGTTTGCTGAGATAAAAATGACTAGAAATTGTGGTTTGATCAGGGTTATAATTTTCTGTATGCGCTGTAGTTCTTTGTGCAAGGTTTTGAACTGAAGATCCATCTTGTGATATGTAAGAATGTTGGTTATTACCCTGTAGAGATGCCATGGAAGTTTTATGAGGGTCCATATCTTGTAAGGACTCTGAGCCGATAGCCTGTCCAGCAGAATTTGCACTGCCTTCAAGACTCATCTGACCACAATCAAAATTATTGTAACTTCTTTGATTAGGTGCATCACCATTATTAGTTGGGTAAGCCTGAGTTGAAAAGGAATTGCCTGGTTGTGCCATATTCCGAACATCAACATTTAAAGAATTATCATATAACGTGACACCATTTGTAAGGTTAGACGGAGCTTGGTTTTGCATAGTTAAATTTTGTGAAGGATCTTGGCCGCCCATGGTCTCATTTGTAGGAAAAGCACAATTTGGGAGTGTAGAAATCAGTGGTGGTTTCAAAGCGCAAGAACCAGAATTATCCTGCGAGGAGCTTAGCATTTTCTGTCTCAAAAGATTATTCTCGCGATTGAGTTGTAAATACTGTTGCTTGACGTTTCTATACACTTGTAGCATTCGAAGAATTTCTCGCCCATTAGGTCTTTGTTGTTCCGGTTGTACATTTGCGCTGTAAGCAGGAGGGGGGGCAACGGTAGTGTGCTGCTCCTGTGGCATTGTGTAGGACGGTACTGGTTGTTGAACATTTTGTGGAACAAGCTTTTGGCTCGGATTGGAAAGCATCTGGTTGGTGGGAGCATTGTTAATATTGGTTGCGTTTGGATTGGCTTGAGAATATAAAGTTTGCATTTGCCCAAGAGAGGAGTTGTTGGCAAAACCAGTTGGCAGGACTTGTCTTTGAAGAATTTGAGCATCAATTTGTGTCTGTAGTGCATTTGTATGGGGCATTGGCTGGTAACTTGAGATCATCCGACTTGGAATATTTTGTCCATTTTGATAACTGGAGGTTGATACAGGAACATTTTTGTCATTAACAACCTTGAAGGAAGCAACATAGAGACCAGCGTTTCCATTTTGCATGACATTTAGAGGGTTTTGTTTAGGGTTTTGTATTTGCTGGTAGGTTTGCCTTTTGGCAGGGTAATTATTTGTCTTCTGTTCATATGCCCTTTTATGTGAATATCCACTGTTGGGTGTGTTTTTCTGCGACTGTTGAATGGAAAGTGATCCATTGGCACCATAGCACTGGACCGGCTGGCCCTGCTGCTGGACCATGGTCACCGGCTGGCCCTGCTGCTGGACCATGGTCACCGGCATGGCCCTATGCTGTGGACCATGGTCACCGGCTGGCCCTGCTGCTGGACCATGGTCACCGGCTGGCCCTGCTGCTGGACCATGGTCACCGGCTGGCCCTGCTGCTGGACCATGGTCACCGGCTGGCCCTGCTGCTGGACCATGGTCACCGGCTGGCCCTGCTGCTGGGACCATGGTCACCGGATGGCCCCTGCTGCTGTGACCATGGTCACCGGCGCCTGCTGCTGGACCATGGTCAACGGCTGGCCTGCTGCTGGACCATTGGTCACCGGCTGGCCCTGCTGTGGACCATGGTCACCGGTGGCCCTGCTGCTGGACCATGGTCACCGGCTGGCCTGCTGCTGGACCATGTCACAGGCCTTGCCGCTGCTGCGACCTGGTAACTGGTGGCCCTGCTGCTGGACCATGGTCACCGGCTGGCCCTGCTGCTGGACCATGGTCATTGGCTGGCCCTGCTGCTGGACCATGGTCATTGGCTGGCCCTGCTGCTGGACCATGGTCACCGGCTGTCCCAGTTGCAGGGAATGTAGCAAAGAGTTTGTATACACCTGCGTTTGATAATTAGATACCACCGGGTTCTGAATATTAGGACCACTTTGGTTGCTTGTCGTAGATTGCATGTTATTCATCATATTGTATGAGGAATTATACTGTCCCGGTGAAACCTGTGTGGCCTGCGGCACTGGTTGTTTCAGTAAAGCAGACCGCTGAAGTTTTAAAATCTCTTCTGAGGTTGTGGCTCCCAGGAGACCTTTCAGAATATGATTATTACGAGCATTTGTGACAAACGCCTGAGCAGAACTGTAAGAGTTTGGTGGCACACATGTTGCGTGGCTGACCATGGTGGGGACGGTAGATGAGGTAGACTGTGGTAAATACTGCAGGTTGTTAGGGTGGGCCACTGCCCCATTGGAGTTTCTTCTATTCCAATCCATTTTTGGTGATGCTCATTGGGTTTTGCAACCTACAAAAAGAAAAAAAAAAAAAAAATCTATATATAAAAAAATTATTTATACTACACCTATTAGTTATAAACTTGATTCATAAGCTAAACCTTTGTCCATAAAATACGGAATATGTCTGATCACCAGGGGAGTCAGGAAACCGGAGAACTAGGGTCCTCCAGAATGTTACTTATGAAATGTCCACAAGGAAGTCCCTTGGAAGAGAATGAGCTGGGGGAGGGAGCGGAGCAAGCTCGATAAGGATTTTGCAGAGACTAACCCACAACGATGATGCCGAGTGTGGCCTTGGCCTTACAAGAGATTGTAACAAATTCTATGAAATCGGCAACACCTCCAAAGCCGCAATCAAAAATACAAGGAACATTTGTGAAACACAGTATCAGGTTACATGAACGCAGCCTAAACATTATCAGGGGAGATGGGATATAATTTGTTTTTCACCCATTTTCAACCTTTGTTTCGTCTCCTGAGCATTCCCCTCAAGTCAGTCAAAACGTCAGCACCTATCATTATTGCCAAACTAGAAGCGCAAAGTCATGTTCACACGGATCGAAGGTATTAGGTTACAAAAACAAAACAAAAATTCAATCCCTTGGGATTGCAATTTGCCGTAATAACACTCCAAATGAGGCCCTTTAATAGTCCCTTCTAAGACACCTGTCAAAGACGCATTATTGAGTCCATCCAGTTCTCGAAAGCAGGATCTGGTTATCTCTGTTTCAAAGGTTTATTTCTAGGTTCCCTATATTTTTGCCAGGACACTAGTTTAAGCTTTAAGTAGGTCTCTGCTACTATCAGGAAAAGAAAAACAGGTGCCAAAATACTCAAAAGAATTCTTAAAAGGAACAACTTAGTGTGTAAAACAGCAACTGCAAAAAGACATCTGTGCTCATCGATCGTTCGACAGTTGAATGGAAATATCTGGGAGTAGTAAAGACTCAATGCCACGTTTAGGAATATAGGAGGGCTTAGGGTTCGTGCGCAAATAGAATTGGGTGGTCCATTACATAAAAATACAATTAAAAACAGTTGAATAACCAAAAAAATAACATACTGAGGACATAACTATCACATATATCAAAACATCCTAACGCAAGAATTCTAAAGTTCATCATATTTTTATTGGACAAATACAGACCCTCCAGATCCTCCTTTACAGAAATAGTCTGACCACACTCAAGGTCAACCATTGTATTAGGTGCTCAAAGGGAACCTACCACCACGATTCTACCTATAACAGGAGAACGGTGGATGTATCCTCACGTCCACGCAATCTTTTTCAAATCTTTAATACCCCAATATGTAAATTTTCTAAACAGACTATTGGGGCGTGGAGTAACCAGGCTACAAGTCGCGGCTACTCCACGCCCCAGTAGCCTCTTTTCTCCTCCTACCCTGACATCTTCGGCGCGCAGCTCCTCGTAGCTGAGGGCCCCTGTCCGAGAAGCCGGAGTTCTGCGCATGTGCAGTAGCTCTGGCCACGCAGCCGCGAGTCGGCCGATCCGCGCATGCTTCTTGGGCGAGGGCGCGCAGCTACGAGGAGCTGTGCGCCGAAGATGTCAGGGTAGGAGGAGAAAAGAGGCTTCTGGGGTGTGGAGTAGCCGGGACGTGTAACCGCATGTTCGGCTACTCCATGCCCTAGTAGCCACTTTAGAAAATTTACATACTAGGCTATTAAAGATTTTAAAAAGATAGCGGGGACGTGAGGATTAGCTCTAAAAAGGGCTATCCTCACGCCCCATACATCCACATACCACCCGTTCTACCTTTATAGGTAGAAACGTGGTGGTAGGTTCCCTTTAAGAAGTAAAAGCTTTCCATTATATAGTGAAGAAGCTGATAAGTTCATTGCATATACAAGTAATGAAGTGTGAACTAATTCTCTATTAACTCTACTAACTAGATAAAATGAATTACTTTAACGATAGTTACTGTTGTTCATAGGCTAAGTGATACATGCATTAAAATCCATAGCTAAAGTATAGCATATATACCCAAAAAAAGGAAAAACTGCTATTTTATTGTATTTTTAGGTTTCACTACACTCTAGTGGTTGATAGATGGAAGAGCAGATAAAGCAGTCACTGGCACAAAAGCTAGAGCATGTTGGAGGCTCGTTGGGATAAGGCCGGTTAACATAGAGGTCAATAAACGATCATCTTACAAAAGGTCATTGCGCAAAGGAATGTGGGATGGAAACATCTGAAAGAACTTTAGGCCACATTTTTGGACGACTCTAAGAAGATTCAGACTCAAAGCTACTTATCTCTCAGAGCATTCAACATCTGTAACCTTTTAACCACTGGTGCTTATCTACTAAGAGATGGGAGGGATGGGAAGTGTGTTTCGAGAGATATCACATAACAAACTAAAAACATTGGATTATCATTCGTGCAAGCAAGTCAGAGAAAAATAGAAACTGCAGACTCTTAACTGCTTGGGAAATAGAAAAGTTTGGCAAAAACATAATCGCTTCCCTCATGAATATTCGCCTCCAAGATTTCTAACCGTTAAACCTTCAGGCAAGCTCCAATTTTGGCCAGGACTTAAAACTTTTAATTGGCTGTGGGGGATGGGAGCTAACAGAAGGAACGTGTTGACAGGTAGGATCTAAGGTGTACTTTCATAGATTTAGTCATCGGTTGAGTCTCAAACTGATTGTTTACTTTCACAACGCAGACTTGCCCTGGGTAGTAGGTCAAGGCCTACTTTATTTGATAGGACCTAAAGTCTATTATCATGTAAAAGGACCTTTGGACTCACCAGTTGTTTGTTCAAAGTCTCCTATTGTGCACTGGTTATCACTTATGTAGCGGTCAACAGGTTACTCAACATTTTAAAAGGTTTAGACCCTTTGGGAGTGGACACATGAGATGTGGTGGAACAAACATCGTTCTGGAGATCTTCCATTAGCCTTAAAGACAGGCGAACCTAAACTATCTGCAGACTGCGTCGAGATATAGAACGGAGATTATAGAACCAAGATTGGGTGGGCCTGGATCAGGCATCGATTGTAAACCGATACAATGGTCGAGAAACTGAACGAGAAGTCTTCGTTTTCTATGTAAGGTCATGGACAGGGAAATACCGTTCAGCTAAAGTTTCCCCGACAGGGCAACTATAAAGTGGATAAAGTCTTCTGCTTCTAGTTCTTTCCACTGTATAGTTTCCAGTGTCAGTAGACTTCTGGAGGTCAGATCCACACCGATCCCATTCGGCTTTACCTATCCTAAGGATTAGTCATCATTATGAAAACTGTTAAAGGAAATGTAAGAGTTTTGCCCACGGAGCTCTTGGGCACCATGTTGAAACTCTTATCCGGATTTAAAGCTTCAAACTAACCAAGCTAAAGCAACCGCACATGTACACTGTCCAATTCAGGTCCAGGCCAAGACCTAAACCAGGTTCTAGAACGTTAGGAACATAAATTTAATAATAGGTTGGACTTGATGGATTGATGTCTTCTCTAACTTTACTTTCTGTGAGACTATGAAGATATGTCACCCTTTGCTAATTCCATAAATGTGTTTCCTGTTTAGAAAAAGTTCTTCCTTTTTTTGTGTGTGAACATAAAGCTACCTCCAGATGTTCTGAATGTGCAAGCATTAGGCTTTGTTTGCGTAACCTTGTAACCAGCTTTGATATCTTGGTTTCAATTCTCATCTTGTGCCTGGTGCAATGGCAGGAAACAATACCTTTACACAATAACACGACGCAACACCGATGAGATTTATCTACAATTCTACAGTTGTGTAAGTTCTGTGCTCTCCAAGGAGGTCACCCCTATTATCGCTGGACTGAAGTGTGGGGAAGTAGTGTGAATTTGTCTCCAGTTTCTATACTTGAGTCCATCATGAACCATGTATCACACACAAAAGGTATAAGATCTTCAAAATTTAAATTCAAAAAATTGTATAGACTGCATTAGACAAACAGGGGTAGGTTGGAGTGTTTTGGGTGGTCAGAAACTTCCACCATAGTTACTGCTAGTTCTCACACAGTTACAGTGTGAATGTATGCTGGATCCTCCTGGAGACTGTTGCGGTGGCACCAAAAGTTGCTGCTCTCCGGAAGGGATGGTAAGGTGCGGTGCACTCCAAGGAGTCAGGGACTGCAGTGAACAGTTGGCTTATTTACTTAAGAAATTCAGGTGCAAAGCAATTAAAGCAAAGCCTAGGGCTGGATTCTCCAATATCCTCTCGCAAAAGAGGAAAGGCTGAGGAGATCCCTTTGCTTGCGGTTCCTTTCTTTCTCGGAAAGCTAGTAGCCTGGCCAAGGGCTGGCATTCCAAGGTCCATGGCTCAGGTTCTTCTTCTGGTCACTTCTTCAGTCTTGTTAGACTATTCTCCTTGAAAACTATTCCCTGACTGCAGGACACTAAGGACTGTGACTTTGCTCTTTATATGCACCTTTCACTGAAAAGGAGTGGAGAAATTCCACACATACCATGACAAAACAATCTCCTATAGCCCAACATTGAGTCTCCATAATATTCTATGGCAATGATGCCATAGAAAGTTTCTAAAGAGGTAAACAAGTTTCCAGACAGCACCTGACATTCAAAGATCAAGCCGTCTGGTTTTGTAGTAAACAAGTCTGATATTTTTTCTTTCCAACACGTTCTACTTTAAATGCTATAACTGTGTAAAGTTACCATCTTCTCTATATAAAGTCAGAAATATCTCTCAAACTTTTCACAGTTTCCTACAGACCCATTACATATAAACAATGTTTATCAAATCAAGCAGGATTAAACAATATAGACCAATCCCAGCTAACCCTTTATATAAAATACTGTAAAAGAAAGAAAATTGCTGATTTTGTATAGGGGAAACATGCAAATGTCCAAAGCTCAACCGCTTCACGGCACAACGGATAAGCTCACAGCTCGGCCTCCCTGACTTTATACTTATTCTATCCATTTATAGTCTCCTAAATTACCTAATGTTACATAATCACAGCTAACAGAGAAGGTTCAATCTTTGGCTAGTCACGTGATGCTGTGCCGAAGTCAGGCAGGGGTGCAGGAAGGGAAAATCCTTTGTTAGAGAGCCACAGACAATCCATGAAGAGAATGCCTTCAAGCATTTGTAAGAAAAAACTTCAAAGTATAAAGGGACAAAATGAAACACTGATAAAATCTTTGGCAGGGTCAGTGAGGGAACCGAGTAATGGGTTTGTGCTTTTTATATTTTTGGGTTTCACTAAAAACAATCCGAACAATAATTCAAAAAGAAAAGTTTCACAATAAGACAATCACATGTCTTCCTGCCAAAAAGTTTAAAAATAAGCTACAACCATGTGATTGCCTAACTTCCTTTTCTTAACCAGTGGTTGTCTAAGACAGGGGGAAAAAAGCCTACAACTTGCTTTAAGATTGTTTTGCAGATTTATGCAGTACACCCCCTTGTCACCAAGCGGAAACCGTGAACCACAACCCAAGAGCCTCCTACACCGAGCTACCGTTGCTTTAATGAAGGAAGCTGCCAATTAAAAAAGTAGGGTAGGGGTAGAAGATCTAACCATCTTTGTTGGTGGCTCATAGAACATAGTTGAAGGTCAAACAGTTCTCCGAATTGTTTCTCAATCGACTTGGTCGATTGGAGCATTGGTCCATGCCCGATACTCAACAACATTCGGATTCACTTGGAAGCATTTTTGCTCCACCTTCTCAAGCAGATTTTTTGGCCTGGAAACACATTCATCCAGTTTCTCTCCTTTCGGAAGCTTAAGTCAGCACATCTTGACCTTTGTGTCATTGTGTCTCCGGAGCCATAGCACAGCCAGATGTTTTTCCATCCAATTTTCGAAAACATTCCAATGAGACGGTGACTACATTGAGGAGCGATAGGGAACGATCGGTATATTGGACTGTAGTTGCTCGAACATATAGCACCACAGGGTGAAGGGGAGTCCGAAAGTAAGGGCAATCATAATTACTTACAAGTTAATTATTAACAATAAAATAAAGAATTCTACCGAGTAGGCCGGTTGCTTATCATTAACGGGTACAAAAATCAATAGACTGACAAGATAAATTATGTGTTAAATAGGAACATGTTGGTACCTTCTGATAGGGGGTGGCTATCTTTAGAAGCCAGGTGAACCAATTGGACGATCAATTTAACAATTTGTTGCCAGGCAGTAGAATGATTATGAAGACCAACAAGAGATAAAAAATGCTCTCTGGTCATACTAGGCCAATAATCGAGAGAACACCACTCAACGAACCCTCATTTGTCGAGTCATCGTAACCCTTACACACCACATAAGATATTTTTGGTAGCCCGTTCACTAACAGATTCAAATTTTCTGTTTGATCATCTCAACGTAGCCAATAGGTAGGTTAGGTCTGGGAATGAACGTTTTTGGAAACGGTAAAAAGGACCCTAGGATAACTTGACACAATGGATGGTTGACTCCTTCGCACCGGTAGACATACACGCTCTACAGAATATACCTATGTTATGTTCCCGGTATCTACATCCATAGGAGAGTCAGGTTCCCCAAACTACAAGACCAACCAAGTGAAATTCTGTCGATATAAGTCGAATGTGTATTGGAGCCTTTAAGTTTCGCCACTCACCGAAGTCCCTCCCCTTCCTCCCGAACAACAGCCTTTTGTTTAACTAACGAACAATAAAGATATTCATCTACAAGTTATTTCCTTATTAAAATTATAAATCCTTTAATATAAGGGATTATAGATTCGATCAGCGACATGGCTACATTCCTACGCGACTATACCCTCCAGAATCAACCTGTCCCAAAAATGATGAATGACTGTCCCCATTCTTCATGCCTGGCCCTGGGATCGTGATCTAAAGATAACGGGGACAAAGACTACACTGAGATCATACAAAATCCTAAAACAAAAAACATCTTCACAGCTCGAAAAAGTGCTAAATGATGTAGTAACAACCTAATGTCATAACAGCCCCGATTCTTCCAGACTGAAAAACGTTGCAGTTATGCCAAATTATTTCAAATGTCCTTATTGAAAAAAAAAAAAATAATCAAAAAGTTCAAAAAAGGGGTTTTCCAATATGAACAATTAGTTTTTAGTCACAAGGGTTCCTCAAACAACTGTGATCGTAAAAGTATAGCTGTTTGATTTCCCTACAGCACTTCCGCAGGAGACGTGAGGTATTACACCATTAAGCGATTTTTCTATGTTTTCCCCTATGAAGGCTCATATCTTCTATAAAATAAAAAATGGACTAAAACAGAAGTTAAAGAAAGGGATCTCTCAGCAGCATGGTCGGGGGTGAGATGTATATAAAATGTATTATATTTGCATAGTCGTATCCTACTCTATTATGCAGCTTTTTAATTTATGAGTAAGCAACACATGACAGTCCCCGAGGCATGACCGTTCTTTCACAGCCAGGGAGAAAAGGAAAAAAAAAAAAAAACATACATAATTTTATGTAATAGAAATTTGTATTGAACCCATAGGCGCAGACGAGTATTAAAAAAAAACAAAACAACAACTTTCATAAATAATCTAGACTGCCGCCCCAATAGTAGTGGGATACTACTATGTGCATTTCTAGGCTAAATTTTACATTTTCCCATAAGCCCAAAGTTTATTTATTTTTTTATTTTTTTTTATTTTTGTTTTTTTTAAGTAAACCTTACTCCCCTCCCCCTTGACTTATTTTGTGGGAATGGACTTGCACTATCGAACTCAGTCTCTACGGGAAGAAGTGTTTATTCTATGTATCTCTTAAGGAATGCCCTGACTATAATTGGGAACAGGAGGCGGGCCTCAGCCAGCATCCCCAGGGAAAAGTTTGAAGACTTAAGTATTTTCATTCCCAGCCTGAAACCTGATGCCTTTAACACTTACAAGCTGGGACTAAACAATAACAAAAGAATTTTTTTTTTTTTTAAATGCACAGAATACAAAGTCCCCTTCTTTGCTAAACACTAGACCACCCCCTACCTAGCTACACCATGACAAGATACAGGATGCCCTAAAGGAGAAATTCCAGATTTGTAAAAAAAAAAAAAAAAAAATTAATAAAATTTTTTCAAAAAAATTTACATTGGTAGTTTTGTATTATCCCAATGTATATTAAAAAAAATTAAAAAAATTCTAATTAAAAATATTCTTACGTTTTAAAATTAAGTTTGAAAATTTTTTGAAAAAAAAAAAAAGATTTTTTTAAAAAAATTATAACTACCATATATATTTAAATTTTTAAGTTATCACTTTTTAATTTTTTTTTAACAAATTTTTTTTTTCTAACCCAAAACTTTCTGAATCCTGACGGATCTTTCAACCTTCCATCCTCAGCCACGCTCACTGACAATAACAAAAAGCGGATTCCGAGGTCACTTTAGGACAAATATTTGACCAGAATCCCAGAACTTCTCTCCAAAACATCCCAGATGTTATAAAATGATATCCAAGTCTTTCACTTGGGAATAAAACCTTCCAAAAAGAAAGTTGTTCAACGTGAGCTAATTAATGGACGGCCTATAAATGGGGAGGGGGTGGGTATTTTAGTAGTCAGACCTGAAGTGACCAGCTAAATAGGGGGGACATTGCCTTTAACTATTGCCATTCCGCACATATACAGATCCTTCATTGACCCCCTTTAAGGCTAAAAACAGATACAAAAGACAAACTATACAACAAACTATAAGAAAAGCAACTGAGTGGACATGATGTAATACCACGTTTCACCATTAGTGGCCACTGCAGCTGATCACTGGCTACAGGCGATCACCAGGGATTTTGGATGACCGACGGCCAAGTCCAGGATTCTGAGAAAGGGATGTGTCCAGTTGAGCCAACGCTTTTAACCACAACGGACCCTTACTAAAGGGTTCTGCAGCAGCTGCCGAAGTATATAAATTAAAAAGTGTGACATTTTTACGTAACTTTAACCCTGTTTAGAGAATATTATGTTACTCTTAACGCCTTGTGAAATAATAAGGGAAGGGGGGGTTTACATTTCTTTTTTGGATATACTTAATATACAGAACTTAAAATGGGTCAGATCAATAGCCTATACACAACTATTATAAAAGGCGATGCTATCTAGTGTGCACTAACCCGGTGAGAATGAACCAGGAGGATTGGGATGAGCAACGATTTTACGCTAACTCTATAAAGAAAAGAAATCTGTGCATGCAGTCACACTCCTCTGTAAGAATGAACCAGGAGGATTGGGATGAGCACTGATTTTACGCTAACCCTATAAAGAAAAGAAATCTGTGCATGCAGTCACACTCCTGTATAAGAATGAACCAGGAGGATCGGGATGAGCACCAATTTAGATGTTACAAGTCTTTAGATACATTCAGAACAGAAGCAAGGGACTCCCTAATGAGCCCCCAGGGGGATAAGATGCTAAATTTCTAACAAAAAGGAATTAAAGGACAAGTTTATGACCATTAGAGATAGTTTCCAAAATGTTGGGGAAAAAATCTGTGTGCAAAAATAAACTTCTGTCCAGAAAATGGAGGTCTAACTCTACAGGGGGAAGTCTGCACGAAGGGTTAACAGATAAGACCTCTGCAGGCGGTGACTACCGAAGACTTCCATGAAGTTTAGAACAAAGAAATCAAAAAGTAACGGAATAAACAACGGGTCCCTGGAGGGGACATGCAAAAAAAAAAAAACGCGGTATATAGGAGATCCAGTTTGCTGCACTTACAGAGAAGTCCGCCGGTCAGCGACCCATACACGTCCCGCAGTGAAGCATCAGCCTCGGAGCCGCCATACACTCTACTTCCCCACAGCGAGCAAGACTCCAGCACATTGGAAAGAGGGAGGCGGCGCCCTCGCACAGCGCGACCAATCACCAAGCAGCGGGGGCGTGGCGCTCGACGGCATTTTTTTGTTTATGTTTCCGCCTCCCTGACGAGAATTCAGACGTGATGGGCGTGGCTAAAGGGCGAGGCCCGGATGGTCACGCTCGGGGCGTTGGTTGCCGTCACGGAAGCCATCTTTAATCATGGCAAAGTGGGCAAAGCGATTTGATTAACTACAAAACTAACTATTAAATCTGTGCGATGAATCGATGCTTTAACCGACCCGATGATGACAGAGATTGTAGAATTTATAATTTGGAAACATAAATAAAAGGGATGAATTTACAGCAATGGAGACCTGTGGGTGCCAAGGGAGTTTTTGGTAAACAAATTTGACTGGAGAGCGACACCTGCAGGTTACATATAGGAACTATACGGTTATTTGTTTACTTGTGAATGATCAAGACTTTTATGTAACATCACTTTTAATTTTATGATGTATTTTTTTAAGGGGATTTCTTCACAAATCCTCAATATCTAATAATCGAGGGTTGAAAACAAAGACCCCGAAACAATCTAATGTCCTGGGTGAACACTGCGATAGATCCATTCCATAGTGGTCGCACCTTGTTACTGCAACTCCTATTCAAGAGGAAGGGACCTGAACTGCAGTACCTCAACATGACCACTATAAAGTAGACGCAGCCTTCTACTTCCATGTCTGCCTCCGATATTGCCATAAAACTGATCGATAAATAACTTTTTTAAATATACATTCCATTTTCATGTATACTTGCTGTTATTTTTATCATTTCGGAGGAAAAAAGAGTTTTTTTAAATCAATTTCTATATAACTTTATTAACTGTGGCACAAGGGGTCGACCCCAGACCCGCATGAAGTACCGATAGGGCTGCCCCCTCACCATATTCGACATGCCAAGCCAGTAATGTTTAGTATTACTCTTCCCCCATGGCGTGACCTGAGTAATAGACGCCGAAGCTGATTCTTCTCTATACAAGATACCAATGTATATCATGTAGTATGAGATCACTGACACGTCAGGGCGCTAAGGTTCACATCCAGTCATAAAATATAAACAGCAGACATGTCTAATGACCAGAAGTAATTTCCAGGTCAGATCTTCAATTTGAGGCCTAAGAGTGAGGGGAATAAAGATGGCCGACCTCAGACAGCATGGCTGAATCATGTAGAAGGCCTAAACATGTGTACCTGCAGCAGATATCACTGACATATACATACCTCCCAACCGTCCCGGGTTCGGCGGGACTTTCACGGTTTTTCAGCTGTGTCCCGCCGCCCCGGGAGGTTAAGAAGTTGTCACGCTTTCCTCTGCATTGTCCCGGGCCAAGAGACTTTGTCCCGTCTCCTGGTCCCGGGACACACTGACTGCAGAGACATTGGAGGCAGCGCGGAGGCTGTGAAGTCAGAGCTCACAGCAGTGCACGGCCCCTCCTCCTCCCCCGGCCACCCCTCCCCCTGTGTGAGCTGCCGCGGGATGTCTGAGGAGGAATCAACAGGGGAGGGGGGGGGAAGTTGTCACTTGGAGATGTGAGCTCCCAGCACAGAGCAGGCACAGCACGGCCCCTCCTCTCCTCCCCCCCTGTGTGAGCTTTCCGCGAGGTCTGAGGAGGAATTCTTCAGGAGGGTCACCAGGAGAGCGGCTGCTGTGTGACGGCCATAGACCTGCACACTCCTCTGCTCCTTCTCCTGCAGCTGTGGAGGGGCACCTGTGTGATGTGTCCCCCCTCCAGAGGCTACAGACGTCCATAGGATAATCTGCACAGCAGGGAGAGGTAGGACACAAGCCTGACCCCCACACTGACCTGTAGCTGTGTGACAGGACATATCTATCAGACTTGTATGGGCAGCTTTGTGACGTACAAGCCCTTGAATAATCGCAATGTCTTGTGAACCGCCAGACATGCGATTATTTTTGGCCTTCTCCCCACACCAAGAGGGATATAGCCGTCAGTGAGCTATTAACCCCTAGCGCACCTGGCCGTTATACCAACGTCCCTGCGGCTAGTATACTTAGCGCACCGGGATGTGTGTATAGCGGTTCCGCTTACTGGTTGGCACCGGCTCACGAACAGAGCGTCACCAGAAGCTGCGGTCTGGCAGCTGTCTATCACAAGCTGACACCGCGGCTGTAACAACCGCGATCCGAGCTGACTCCGAACGCGGGTGTTAACAACCCTACACGCGCGGTCATGCATGAGATCGTGGCGTGTAGGGTTTTCCTCTTCTGGGCAGCCCCGAGGACTGCCAAGTGCCCTGGGGCTGCACAATCTCCCTGGAAGCAGTTTACACTGCCTCACAATGAAGAAGTTTGTAGAGCAGAGCAGATCAGATCAGAAGCATCGCTGGTTCAAGTTCAGTAGGAAAGTAAAAACACTAAAGTTTACACATTAGAATAAATAAAAATAAATACATAAAATATAAGCCCCTCTAAATGTCACTTTCCCATAAAAACACTTAATAAAGTAATAAACACACAAAACACAACCCCCATACACATACACATACACATATTTGGTATGTAACAATCTGTAAAAAAGAATTGTTACTGGACCTGCACGGTAAACGCCGGAGAAAAAAATCTATATAAATGAGGTATTTTCGTAATCATGGCGACCCAAAAAATAACAATAATAAACTGTTTTTACGGTATGGTAACGGCCAAAAAAAAACACAAAAAAATGTTCAAAAAAATTTATGATTTTGCTTTCCCCACCAAAGAGTTAATAAATCTCATTAAATTAGCTATGGATCCCCAAATTAAGTATCAAAAAGGGCTTCTCATGTGGCAAAAGAATAAAGCCCCTAAGGTCCACAATAAAAAACAAAAAAAAATTATAGCCGGTACAATGGACACCTAGCAAATCTGATCTGGATGGCGCCTCCTTCCCTTCTATCCCGGCCGTGCGGCCCATACAGCAGGTTACCAGCACTATGGGGTATCCGTGTACTCGGGAGGAAATTGGGCATCAACTTTGTGGAGCTTTTTCATTTAACCATTGTAAATGTTTGGTTTTCCACCAAAATGGTGTATTGTGAAAAATATTACAATTCTGAGGGGTTAACCCTTTCGACATGGATGTAGTACAGGCGCGCAAGGACTTGCTGCTGTGTGACGTAGTACTACTTTCCGCTTTTGTCAGCGGCTGTGCTGAACGGAGCCGGTGCCACATCACTAACGCCCGCGATCGGAGATTCCTACGGAGAGTGTTGGGGGTACCCCTGAGGGAAGCGGTCACACGTTCTGTGTAGCGTCGCGGTTCATAAGCAACGCTACGCACAGGGGCCTCCGTCCGATACATGCTCCTGGGAAACTGATGCAAATCGAGACACACCCGATCCCATGCGCGTTCGTGGAAATGCATATGTGATGAGGGCGCCGAGCACAAAACACGATGCTAGGGAACAAGTTGACCGCTGACCTTACACGCCGCAGTCCAGGGGAAAGGGGGGTGTCGCGTCGATGGTGGCATGCTACTCTCCACCGTGTTATGAATTATCAAAAATATACAACGGTGTAGTGCAGAGTTAAACCCAAAAATAGCAGGGAAAATCGCCAGTGAAAATGACACTTGTTTGTGCATTTGCAAAATATTAAAAGATGTAATAAAAAGCGTTCAAAGGCCGTATGTACTAAACGTGTTGTAAAACATTGAAACATGTTATCTGATCTCGCAAGAAATGACACCAAACACAGCCTCCGTACACCTGAAGTATGAAAAAGTTATTGTAGCATCGCAGTAAGTGGCAAAATGCAGAGGAGGTTTTAATTTTTTGTAAAAGTATAAAATCATTATAAAACCTATAATTTGGTATCCTTGGGGACAGGAGTGAGGAAACGGAGGAGCTGGGGTACAGGTAGGAGAGGCTGGGGGACAGGATGATGCTGGAGGAGGCTGGGGGACAGGATGATGCTGGCTGGAGGAGGGATGGGGGACAGGGGGAAGGCGGGGAAGGATGCTGGGACAGGATGATGCTGGGGAGGCAGGGGGACAGGAGGAGGAGGCTGGGGGAGGATGATGCTGAGGATGGGGGACAGGAGCTCTGGAGAGGCTGGGGGGACAGGGAGCGGAGGAAAGGCTGTGTGGAGGAGGCTGAGGCGGAGGGAAGGTACAGGAGATGCTGGAGGACAGGTGATGCTGGAGGGCTGGGGGACAGGAGGCTGGAGGACAGGATGATGCTAGAGGAGGCTGGGGGGACAGGAGGCTGGAGGACAGGATGATGCTAGAGGAGGCTGGGGGACAGGAGGCTGGAGGACAGGATGATGCTAGAGGAGGCTGGGGGACAGGAGGCTGGAGGACAGGATGATGCTGGAGGAGCTGGGGTACGGAGGAGGATGGGGGACGGATGAAGCTGGAGGAGGCTGGGGACAGGCGGGGAGGGGCGTGAGGCAAGGGCTACAGGAGGGTTGGAGGACAGGGGCCACAGGGGAGGCATAGGATGAGAGGACAGGAGGCTACAGGGAGGTAGTGATGGAGAGAGCAAGAGGATACAGGAGGCGGATAGAGGACAGGAGGCTCATGAGAGGATGGAGGACAAGGAGGATGAGGAGGTGGGATGGACAGGAGGCCACAGCAGGAGGATAGAGGACAGGAGGAGGATGGAGGACAAGAGGATACAGGAGGAGGATAGAGGACAGGAGGTCTATAAAGAGGAGATGAGGACAGGAGCTAACAGGAGATGATGCGAGGGAGAAGGAGCTACAGGAGGAGATGGAGGACAGGAGCTACAAGAGAGAGGATGAGGACAGGAGCTACAAGAGGAGTATGGAGGACAGGACTACAGGATGGGGGATGGAGGACAGGAGCTACAGAGGAGGATGGAGGACAGAGCTACAGGAGGAGATGGAGGACAGGAGCTACAGGAGGAGTGATGAAGGACAGGAGGCCACAGAGGAGATAGAGGCAGAAAGGTACAGGTAGGAGGATGGAGGATAAGAAGGATACAGGAGGAGGTATAGAAGACAGGAGGAGGATGGAGGACAGGGATGGATACAGGAGGAGGGTGGAGGACAGGAGCACAGGAGGAGGATAGGGACAGTGCTCAGGAGGAGGAGGAGGACAGAGATACAGGTGATGGAGGAGGACAGAGAGAGATACAAGGAGAGATAGAGGACAGGATAAGGAGGAGGATGGAGGACAGGGGGGATACAGGAGAGGCTAACAGGAGGAGGATGGAGGAGGAGCTACAGAGGAGGATGGAGGACATGAGCACAGGAGGAGGATGGAGGACGGAGCTACAGAGGAGCTGGAGACAGGAGCTACAGGAGAGGAGGGAGGACAGGAGCTACAGGAGGAGGATGGAGGACAGATGAGCTACAGGAGGAGGATGGAGGACAGGAGCTACAGAGGAGGATGGAGGACAGGAGCTACAGGAGAGGCTGGAGGACAGGAGGCTACAGGAGAGAGGACTGGAGGACAGAGGCTACCGGAGGGGCATGGAGAGGACAGGAGGGACTACAGGAGGAGGCTGGAGGACAGGAGGCTACAGGAGGATGGAGGACATGAGTCTACAGGAGGAAGGATGGAGGACAGGAGGCTATAAGGCAGGAGGCTGGAGCGTACAGGGAGGCTGGAGGACAGGACGGGCTACAGGAGGAGGATGATAGAGGACAGGAGGCTAGGAGGAGGCTGGAGGAGAGGAGGTACAGGAGAGGAGGACATGGAGGGGACAAGGAGGCTACAGGAGGAGGATGGAGGAACAGGAGCTACAGGAGGAGGCGAGGGACAGGAGGCTACAGAGGAGGATAGAGGACAGGAGGCTACAGGAGGAGGCTTGGAGACAGAGGCTAAAGGAGGAGGTGGAGGGGACGAGGAGGCTGGAGGACAGGAGGCTACAGGAGGGGCTGGAGGACAGGAGGCTACAGGAGGAGGCTGGAGGACAGGAGGCTCAGGAGGAGGTGGAGGGACAGGAGGCTACAGGAGGAGGATAGGAGGACAGGAGGAGCTACAGGAGGAGGCGGAGGACAGGAGGATAAAGGAGGACAGGAGGCTACAGGAGGAGGCTGAGGACAGGGAGGCTACAGGAGGACAGGAGTACAGGAGGAGGCTGGAGAAGGAGGCTACAGGAGGAGGCTGGAGGAGGAGGCCAGGAGGAGGGCTGGAGACAAGGCTACAGGAGGCTAAGGAGGCTATCAGAGGAGGACAGGAGGCTACAGATAGAAGGATAGGAGGATAAGGTAGAGGACGAGAAGGTAGGGAGGTCAGGGAATACGGGGTACTACGGAGGAGGATGGAGGACAGAAGGGAACAAAATGAGGAGGATAGCGAACTGGGACCACACCATGTGAGAAGGGTAGGTTGTAGTAGTATGTGTAAGTTTGGGAGATAAATAAAAGTGCAAACCAAATGTAAAGGCAGAATAAAATTAAAGAGGGGTTTTATATGTCTCATGTTGCAGAGTTTTCATTAGGGGATATTATATTGGTCCACGGAAGGGGGGGGGGGGGCAAATTAAGGGGTGTGTGTACCATGGGGGCACCATCAAGGTAAGTATTATACTATGCTGGGGTGGGACAGTGGGCGTGGTTTAGAAAAAAGGGGATGGGCTTTGTGTCCCTCTTTCTCTTGCCCAAAAGTTGGGAGGTATGCATATAGGATATATAGAGCACATATCACTGACATATTAGATATATACAGCACATATCACTCACATATAGGAAATATACAGCACACGTCACTCACATAAAGGATATACACTCACCGGCCACTTTATTAGGTACACCTGTCCAACTGCTCGTTAACACTTAATTTGTACTAAGTGCATTTAGGCATGTAGACTGGTCGAGACAATCTCCTGCAGTTCACACCGAGCATCAGTATGGGGAAGAAAGGTGATTTGTGGCCTTTGAACGTGGCATGGTTGTTTGGTGCCAGAGGGTGGTCTGAGTATTTCAGAAACTGCTGATCTCTGGACATTTTCACGCCACAACCATCTCTAGGGTTTACAGAGAATGGTCCGAAAAGAAAAAACATCCAGTGAGCGGCATTCTGTGGGCGGAAATGCCTTGTTGATGCCAGAGGTCAGAGGAGAATGGGCAGATCTTGTTCAGCTGATAGAAAGCAAAACAGTGACTCAAATCGCCACCCCTTACAACCAAGGTAGGCAAAGAAGAGCACTCTCTGAGCACAGTACGGTCAAACTTTGAGGCGATTGGCGTACAGCAGAAAGACCAACCGGGTGCCACTCCTTTCAGCTAAGAACAGGAAACTGATGCTACAATTTGCACAAGCTCATCGAAATGTGGACAGTAGAAGATTGGAAAATGTTGCTGGTCTGAGGAGTCTCGATTTCTGCTGCGACATTCGGATGGTAGGGTCAGAATTGGGCGTCAACAACATGAAAGCATGGATCCATCCTGCCTTGTATCAGCGGCTCAGCTGGTGGTCTGGTGTATGGATACCATCCTGCCTGTATCAGCGGCTCAGGCTGGTTGGTGGTGGTGTCATGGTGTGGGGAATTATTCTTGCACTCTTTGGGCCCCTTGGTACAACGCCACAGCCTACCTGAGTATGTTGCTGACCATGTCCATCCTTATGAGCACAATGTACCCTGTAACATCTGATGGCTACTTTAGCAGGATAATGCGCCATGTCATAAAGCTGGAAGCATCTCAGACTGGTTTTCTTGAAATGAACAATGAGGTCACTGGACACAAAGGCCTCCACAGTCACCAAGATCTCAATCCAATAGAGCATCTTTGGGATGTTGGGAACGGGAGATTCGCATCATGGATGTGAAGCCGACAAATCTGCGGCAACTGTGTGATGCCAATCATGTCCATATGGAGCAAAATCTCTGAGGAGCTTCCAGCACCATGTTGTATCTATGCACGAAGAATTGAGGCAGTTCTGAAGGCAAAAGGGGGTCCAACCCGTTACTAGCATGGTTGTACCTAATAAAGTGGCCGGTGAGTTATACAGCACATATCACTCCCTATTGGATATATGCACACAATCACTCAACGAATTATATATACACCAGGGCGGCCCTCCAGGTTTTAGTGGGCCCCTGGCGACACAGAGCCTTAGTGGGCCCCTCCGTGACCGCCCTCCAGTGGCACACACCTGCGCCCCCTCCCCCTGCGGACACACTGACCCTGGGGTACACACTGATCCCCCCGCACACTCGCAAGGGGTCACACCACTTGCGGACACACTGTAACCCCCCCACCACCACTGCGGACACACTGAACCGGTACACACTGAACCCCCCTGCTGAACACAATGACCCCCTCCCTCCCCCGTGTGCACACTGACCCCCTCCCTCCCCTACCTGGTGGACCATACCCCTACTCCCACCCTGTGGACCACAAGACCGCCCCCCTGCTGACAACACTAACACCACCCCCCTCTCCCTTACCACGTCCCAATACACACTGACCCCCCCACGGACACCCTGACTCCCCTCCGGAAAAGAAAAACAAAGAATTTAACTTTCCTGGTCTGTTCCCACCGGAGTAGCGCCTGCGGGCTGTCTTCAGCCTGGCGCTCCACGTACGCGCCGGCTCTGAACGCCGCACAACTCGTGATCCTATGACGTCATCATGTGCCGCCGGCTTCAAAGGCCTCGCATCCCTGCGGAAGCGCTGCAATCGTTGGAACCGGGACAAGGTGAGATTGATTCTGCCTCTAGCTGAGCTCCCGACCAGCGCAGCATTAGAGTCGAAAAGTTGTCGATTCCCGCTGGTCAATTGTAATAGTGTTCTTATAGCGACACTGTACAATTGATCCGGGGGCCCCGAGTGGGGTCCCCTCTCCAGTACCCCGGGCCCCGGCACTGCCCGGGTTGGCCGGGTGCTGGCGCCGGCCTTATATGCACTTATCACTCACATCTAGAAGTTTATATACAGCACATATCAATCACGTATAGGAAATATACAGAACACGCGGCAACTATATAGGATATTATACAGCACATATCGCTCACATATAGGAATACCGCACATATCGCCTCACAATAGATAATATCAGCACACGTCAGTCAGCAATAGTGGAATTGATACAGCACACGTCACCAACATTAGGATATATACAGCACATATCACTCACAATAGGATTATACAGCACCACGTCACTGACATATAGGATATAACAGCACCATATCACTCCACATATAGGTATATACACACACGTCACTAACAATACGGATATATATAACAGCACACGTCACTCACATATAGGATATATACAGCACATCTATCACTCACTATATAGGAATCTATACAGCACAACGTACCTCACATATCGGATATATACAGCACACGTCACTGACATATAGGATCTATACAGCACTACCTCTCTCACATTATATCGGATCTCTACACCACTATCACTCACTATAGGTATATACAGACACGTCACTGACATTAGGATATAACGCACATATCCACTCACATATAGGATAATTACAGCACACTCACTCAATATAGGATATATACAGCACACGTGCAATCACATATAGGATATATACAGCACGGATCACCTCACATATAGGATATATACAGCCCACGTCACTCACATATCAGGATATATATTACAGCACACGTCACTGACATATAGGATATATACGCACACGTCACTCAACATTATAGGATAGTATACAAGCACATAGTCACTCACATATGATAATTATACAGCACACGTCACTCACATATAGGATACTTACAGCCACAGTCACTCACATATAGGATATATACAGGCACAGTATCACTCACATTATCGTGAATATATAACAGCCCACACGCACCACATATAGGATATATACAGCATATATTACTCACATATTGGATATATACAGCACATATTGCTCACATATACGATATATACAATACATATCACTGAAATATGACATATACAGCACATATCACTCGCATATATGATATATACAACACATATCACTCACATAAAGGATATGTACAGAACTTATTACTCAAACTAATATGGCTGCTCACATAAACTCCACTGATCCTAAGCTTCAGTCTCTTGAAAAAGGGGCAATTGTCCCCGAAACGCATTGTCCCTGAACATCAATAAAATCCTGTTCCACTACCCCTTATCACCTTCTTCCCCCCATTACACCTTTTCTAAATTATTGGCACCAGAGATCCTACCTTTACCTTGAATAGTGTTTTGATCTTCACTTTTTCCACACTTGTTTATCGGTAGGTGTGAATGTGATTCTAACCCCCTGCTGTTTTAGGAGACACTCTGCTTCCTTCTCTCTATCTCCTCCCATTTGTTCCCACCTTGTAGTGGCCATCACATTGTTCTCTACCTGTGGTGATAAAGATAGGAAAACATCAATCTTGAAATGACTAAAACCAGGCCAGGATGCTTGGGCCATAAAACCAGTATCCAAAAGAACTTATCGGAAATCCAGTAGCCTCAGAGACTCATTAATATAAACGATAAAGTTTTTAGTGAGTTAGTTATGGTTAAAAGTTTAGGTAAAGGCAGTGTAGGGCTTATTAGATAGAAAGGTACCTACCATCAGGAATACGTCAGTTACTATACTCCTGATGGTAGGTTTCCTTTAACCCCTTAAGGACGCAGGGTTTTTCGGCCGATTTCTCGCTCTCCAACTTCAAAAATCCATAACTTTTTCATTTTTACGTGTACAGACCTGTGTGAGGGCTTATTTTATGCGTAACAAATTTTACTTTCCCGTGATGTTATTTATTTTAACATGCCGTGTACTGCGAAGCTGAAAAAAAATTCCAAATGTGGAAAAATTGAAAAAAAAGTCACTGCGTCACGTCTTGTGGGCTCAGTTTTTTACGACTTTCAACTCTTCGCTCCAAATAACATGCCTACTTTCTTCTTTGAGTTCGTGCGCATCTCGGTTCTACCAAATTTATTTCCTCGGTGTGGTTAACTATTTTGTTTTCCTCTCTTTGTTTTCCAGCCCCTGTACCCCTTCCTTTGTACAAACATGAAAAAAACATTTTGCATCTTCTGACGCTAATAACTTTTTCATACTGTGGCGCCGGATATTGTGAGTGAATCATTTTTTGCGGAATGAATCAACGTTTTCATTGCTACATTTGAGGCCTGGCACTTTTGATCATTTTTATTTTAATTTTTATATGTTATGTAAAAAGGTGTAAAAGTCGGCATTTTCGGAGATTTTTTGGGCGCCATTTCCCGCCTGAGGTCACCGCCGCCGAACCGTTTATATTTTGATCGTCGGGCATTTGGGCGCGGCGATACCTAATATGTTGGTGATTTTTACTGTTTATATGGTTTTTATATCCGTTCTAGGGAAAGTTGGGTGATTGAACTTTTAATATTTTTATTAATTTTTTTTATTTTTTAAAACTTTTTTTTTTCTTTTTTTTTTCACTATTTTGTTAGACCCATCTAGGGTACTTAACCCTCGATGTTCAGATGCTCCTACCATATACTCAATACTACAATTAATTGGCACTATAGGGCATTTTTGCGGTCCTACATTACAATGAGCCACTGGCTCATTGTAACGAACCTGCATAAGCCATGTAGCCTCGTGATCAAGAAGACCAGAGGCTACCAGTTCACCGATCGCCGCCCCCGATTACGTTCGGGGCGTGGCATCGAAAAAAAGATGGCAAGCCCCGACCGCGGTTATTAGGGTGGGGGTTTTGTGCAAAATGTCAAAAACCCCCACCCTGTATGAAGAGGACTCAGCCGGGAGCCCTCTTCATACATCCTATACCTCTGCGCCGTAGAGCTACGGCGCAGAGCGTTAAGGGTTAAGGGTGCGTTCACAAGTTAAATTTTTCAGATGCAGTTTTTGATGTCTAAACTAGGAGTGGAGTGGATAAAAAAAGAGGAACATTTTCTCTCAATGATATGATCTCACCTGTTTTTGGCTTTGAAAACTGCATCTAAAAAACTGAACATGTGAACACATTCTAAGCATGTTGTGAGTTTTACAAAGACACTTCATGGCATTTTTTTACTGGGGCCCTGGGTTCAAGTCCCAAGGTCAACATCTGCAAAGAGTTTGTATGTTCTCTCTGTGTTTGTGTGGGTTTCCTCCGGGTCCTCCGGTTTCCTCCCACACTCTAAAACATACTGGTAGGTTGTTTAGATTGTGAGCCCCATGGGGACAGGGACTGATTTGTCATGCTTTGTGCAGCGCTGCGTAATCTGTGGGCGCTATATAAATAAAGGAATTATTATTATAAATCCATGACTATGGTCCTTCTGTAATTTTCGGTGCTACGTGTTTATTTTGATAGGACATTAATTACTGTTAAAATATATTAAAAATTTTCTTGCGAATATTCGAACAGCTTGCTATTGTGTATCAATAGCTGCAACAATCATCTTGTCTCTTGTAAAGTTTTTTTCTCACAGGTTTATGCAAGTTTTACGCGTTTTGGTGATGCACAAAGTTGTTTTTTTTATTTATTCCGTCTTTCTTAACTCGTCTGTATAAGTTTAGGATTGAAATCCTATATATTTTCATATAGATTTTTCATTTCTTAGTATTTTTTATAGTATTTTTCATATCGTATTTAACACGTTTGCTGCAAAACCAACAGAAAATGTGTTATGTGGATTTGTATGCGTGATCATTTCTCTCTACATACGATTCTGTATAATAGGATATCATTCAGCGTGGTGGGAATTTATAACAAATAGATCAGTGCGGTTTTGCCCTAAAGGAGTCAAAGCACACGATGGAGCTTAGGCCAGCGTCGCTTTCGTCAAATGAAATGGGCTGGGCCGTGGTCCTCCGGGACGATCGACCGATTCAGATCTGAGCGCGGGATTCAGTTTTCAAAATGTGTCACAAGCCTAGCCCTTACATACAGAAGAAGAAAGGTTGAACTCCGTGGACATGGTCACGGGGATGGAAGCGACACATGCAGGATACGCTATCGGGAGCGCACGAGCTTAGTGCATGATCGTCGGACCAGCAGTTTGTCGTTACCTCTGCGGGGAACTAGGGTAGGTGGGGAATGGGTCCGAAGAAAGAAAATTGCCTGCCCCCCTAGCTGTCTCTGTCTCCACCAAAATTCCAACTGTCACTACCGCTAACCCGTTAGGATGCTTTTTTTTCTTGGTTTAGTCAATTATAATCCCTCGCAAGTTGTTATCTGATAAGTGAACATAAGGGGCAAGTTCTAATGAATAACATGTTTGAAATAGTAACGCAATTTACTTCCTGTGTAGAAAAGGAGGATATCCGCCACAAGTCCAAGTTCCCCCGATCCCCTCTGGATCTGTTCGAAGCTTCGACCCCTCGCGCTCTGCGATCTTCGCCACACACCGTTATTCATTACCCCACCCCCCTCTCACTTATATTTTGCACACTTTATAGTATTTTTCATATCGTATTTAACACGTTTGCTGCAAAACCAATAGAAAATGTGTTATGTGGATTTGTATGCGTGATCATTTGTCTCTACATACGATTCTGTATAATAGGATATCATTCAGTGTGGTGTGAATTTATAACAAATAGATCAGTGCGGTTTTGCCCTAAAGGAGTCAACAGTTTTGCGTTTTGAAACAGCGGGGGAGGGGCTTCGCCTGATTGCAAATGCATTGAAACACCTGAGATCAGAGATGAGGACCAAGTGCTCTGCATTGTTTACATGGAAAACATGTGGTGCTTGTTCCCCATCACAGCCGTTTCAGGGGAAGCGCATCGGCAATCGGGGCCAAGTCCCGCCCCCGCAGCCTTGAAATTGTGCAAGTGCCACACTGACGATGCATGAGAACCTAAGAGATGGTAAAGATAGGCCCAGGGGGGGGCAAAAAAAGGTGAGCTCCATGTTTTTGATTAGAAAGGTTGGATAGAACAAAAAAGAGAAGTAAAAAGGAATACAAACAACTTGTTTAGCTCAAATCTTTTGTGAATACACATAAAATTGGGGTCAACAAAAAGTACCAAGTTGTGACAATATACCACAACTCTTACTGCACTTGGTATATTCTGTACCTATCACTTTTTTATAGGGTTTGGGCAGGGGTGCATCATCCATGAGGAAGTTGAGCCTCTTGCCTCAGGCAGCACCACCTGCAGAAAGATGAGGGGCGGCATCAGGGGTGCAGTCACCTGCTACAAATAGGGACCTGACACATAAACATAATGGGGCTCATCTACTAAGGGTCCGAACAACGCACTTTCGTCGGGTTTCCCAAATATTTCTATTTTGCCCTGAATTGTCCCTGGATTTTGGCGCACGCGATAGGATTGTGGCGCATCGGCGCCGACTTGCATGCGACAGAAATCGGGGGGCGTGGCCATCGGACAACCTGACGGATTCAGACAAACCGCGAAATTTAAAGAAGGATTTGTGTCGCAAGATCAGCACTCACATGCACCGGGAAGAAGAAGGTGAACTCCGGTGGACCTCGGGGCAGAAGCGACACATGCAGGATATCGGGCGCATGACCTTAGTGAATCGCGGCAGACCTGAATCCTCGTCAGAAAACGCACTGGCGGAACGCGACAGGACCGGGTAAGTAAATGTGCCCCAATGTCTCTTCACACCTGAAGTCAGCATTACTAAAAGAAATAACCTGATATATTACCACTGGGTGGGATGAGGGGGCGCCGCTCTATAGCATCGGGCAGTGCAGAGCTAAGATTCATCCCTGGGCTTGGGGGCAGATTAACTAACATGAGAGTCACTTATCTCCAGAATGAATTCTCCCTCGTTGTCCCGATCCTCCTGTGGAGTCTCTTCTCTTGCTTTCTAGAGGAACACGTGATCTTCTTGCCGTTTTTTGTGCCCACTCCCATGTTGCAGATCAGTGAGTGGGGGCACAGCTGTGGCACTGCACATAATGGTGCCCGCTGATCCTGCCCAGAAAAGGGACCAGGAGAAGAGGACCGGGGAGTTAGTTTATCTCCCGCATTGACAACTGGGGGTATTAAAAAAAAAATACAATAGCCCTGGAAAGTTGGCCAACCCCTTTAAGGAGATATACTTCAGCTCAAAAGTTTGGGGTCACTTAGAAATTTCCTTATTTTTGAGATAAAAGCACAATGGGGGTGTGGGGAATTGCTCTGGTAGTTGACTGGTAGCAGTGCAGGAAGCAGTGACACACGCAGGTTTAAAAGTCCAACTTAAGTGTTTATTCACACTTGCAAAACAGAATACAAATTCAGCCTTGGCTTAGGCACATGCAAAAACATTAATACAATCCCATCTCAGACACCTGTTAATTACCTGTCAAAGCTGTGCAGATCCCAAAACCGTGAACAGTCCGACGAAAGTGCGATCCGCGACAATTAGTTAATAAGCCCCATAGTTGTTGCCTCCATCTGGCCACTAAACATCCTGCAGGATGGAAAGACATGGCAAGCTACGTCTTTCCACGCATGCGCTCAGTGGAGGCAGTGGACGGCTATGTGGAGCGCATGCAGCGTATTGCATCTTTCCCTCCGCTCGGCAGGAGGGAGTACCCGGTAATGTCACTTTCCATATTAGGAGAGTGACATCACTGGGGGAACATCCCGTTCATCTGCAGCAGCCAATCACCAGCTACTGCCGATGTACAGTCCCGTGGGGGTGGTCCTTGGGCAACGTTTACCACAGCATACAGTAGGATACGTCTGTGCCATACGTTGTATGGAATCCTCCTGACGTGTCCTTGCAACATATGGTGTCAAAACCCCCTATATAACCAACCCATTATCAAATCTGCACCCCACAAACTTTCAGAAACAGATTTTAGGAAGATCATTAACCCCTTGAGATCTTCATAGTAATTTAAATCAAAATGGAGGTGAAATTTAGAATGGTCAAATTTTGTCGGTTATACGTTCATTTAGCTCTAAAATCTACACATTTCCAAAAGATAAAAAGAGAAAACCCATCATACAATTTGTTCTCCTGAGTGCAGAGACCCCCCACATGTGGCAGTGACTTGTGTTATGGGGGCACAGCGAGGCGCAGAAGGGAAGGAGCGCCCTGCAGCTGCCAGGATTTTAGTTTCCTCATTGGCCCCTTTTGAAGGCTATAAAATTTTTGCTTTTCCGTTATTTGGGCCATGTGACGCCATTTTTAGTTGGATTAGATGCTTTTTCCAGTGTTTTGGGGTTGGTATCTCCTATTGTTGAAAATTTAGGAACTTTTTTTTGAGGGAAGAAGTAGAAAAGCATCAATTCTGTACTGGATTTTTGACTTTTTATTTTTTTCGTGTTCACCGTATATCCTAATAATAACGTTATCTTTATTCTATGGGTCGATACGATTACGGGGATACCAGATTCGAATATATTTTTTTTACATTTTACTAAATTTGTCAAATAAAACCCTAATGTGGTGAAAAATCTATCGTTTTTGCATCGCCGTCTTCCAAGTGGCTGAACATTGTTACTTTTTTGGCTACAGAGCTGGTTGATGGCTTGTTTTTGGCGGGAGATGTTGTACTTTGCACCAGTTTCATTCTGCAGTACATATGTTTTTTTTATCACTTTTTATTGCATTTTTTGTAAGATTTAATAGGTAAAAATCATAATTTTGGTGGGTTTTTAACAGTTTTTTTTTACAGCGTTCATCGTACGGGTTCAATAATTATTTATTCTATGGGTTGTTATGGACGCGGTGATACTATATATGTGGGGTTTCTGTTATGATTTAGACTTTTTTTTGGGTTATATGTCTCTTTATATGTTATGGGGCTTATGGGCATTTTTATTAATTTATTTTTATTGAAAATATTTTTTTTTTTTTGCTTTTTATTTCTTCCACCATGGGACATGAACAAGCAATCATCTGATACTGATGTATTGCAGGGTATTAGCAGTGTCAGCCTATGCACATGCATAGGCTGGCACTGTGCCTGTAAGATGATGTCACATCTTACCGGCAGTCCTTGCAGGCAGTGCTGGGTACCAGATCGGAACCCAGCAATGCCATAAGAACGATCGGCGACCCCCGAAATGGTTTTGGGGGGGGGGATCGTGGGGGAAAGACCCCCTAGAGGTATGTTAGATGCAGCAGACGCTCTGACCACGGCATTTAACGGGTTAAGCACGATCCAGAGCCGAGCCGGCAGTGGGTAGGGGTTAATTGTAACTAAGGGGAAATTGAACAATGACTATGTAATTATCCAATGCTGCTATGTCCAATGATTGTACGGTCACTTCATAAGTGCCTGTGTCTCTGATGACAACCAAGCTCGTCAATTCCTGAATTTGTCTCCTCTCCAATACACTGATCGGTCCCGCTTGAGGATTGCCCTAACACCCTATCAATACAAGGAGGGTGTTCACTGTATATTGCAGCAAACACCAACTGGTAAGACCCGCAATCGGTGATAGCACCGATTGCGGCTGTTAACCATTTGATTTCCGCGGGCAAAGCTTCAGACAGTGTGTGTCTATCTTGGCTGTCATTGATCCTCCTCTAATGTCATCGGGGAACAATGATCTGTGTCTTGGGTCTTTGTAAGACCTGAGAATCTGTAGTTTCACAACATCTGTTACAATGTGCCAGTGGACATTGTAATAGATGATGTGCAAAATTCCCGTATATGGTAGGATCAATCAGACAACCTAAGGTTAAAGTACCCTAGGGGGTCTGAAAAATTGTAAAAAAAAAAAACCAAAAAAACTCTTAGAAATTCAGATCTCCCCCCTTTCCCTTGAACTGATATAAAAATAATGAAACAGTAAAAATCATAAAGATTTTAGGTATCGGCGCGTCCCAAAATGTCCAACCCATTAAAGTAAAATCACAGTTATTCCTGGCGTTTAATCCCTTAACAGAAAAAGTCCTAAAAGACGTTATTAAATTATTCGGGTGGTCTGACTATTTGCCTAAAAAGCAGGGAATTTCGAAATTTGGCTCAAATTTAGAAAATTTCCTCATTTTCATTTTTTTCAGAACCAAACACAATCTCAAAATCAAATGTAAAATGTTAAAGCGTTCTGAAGTTGGAACCAATTATAGTGACACGTAGTAATTCCAAAAATAGGGCCTGGTTACTACATTGAAAACTGGCTTTGGAGACTGTAAGCTCTTGTGTCACCCCCTCATCCTCATAGACTGTAAGCTCTTGTGTCACCCCCTCATCCTCATTGACTGTAAGCTCTTGTGTCACCACCTCATCCTCATAGACTGTAAGACTGTAAGTCTTCTGTGTCACCCATCATGCCTCCGATGACTGTAAGCTCTTGGGTCACCCCCTCATTCCTCATAGACTGAAGATATGTGTTCACTCCTACTCCTCATTGTCTGTAAGATCTGTGTCTATCTCATCCTCATCTGTACTTTTACTCATAATAGACGTAGCTTCTTGCTGTCACCCCCTCATCTCATAGATGTAAGCTCTTGTGTCACCCCCTCATCCTCATAGACTGTAAGCTCTTGTGTCACCTCCTCATCCTCATAGACTGTAAGCTCTTGTGTCACCCCTCATCCTCATAGACTGTAAGCTCTTGTGTCACCCCCTCATCCTCATAGACTGTGAGCTCTTGTGTCACCCCCTCATCCTCATAGACCAGTGATGGCAAACCTTTTAGAGGCCGAGTGCCCAAACTACAACCCGCTTATTTATCGCAAAGTGCCAACACAGAAATTTAATTTGTGATTTATACTCCCTTCTCATTGATACCAGCACCCTGAGGACACCAATAAAGCAGAAAATAGTCCCAGGTAGAACTGTCACTTTAAAATAGCTCTGTGCACAGCAAGTCCTGGGCTGTCTGGGACTGCAGGAAGATACCTGGAGTCATCTCTGGTGATGGCCTGAGTGCCCACAGAAAGGGCTCTGAGTGCCACCTCTGGCACCAGTGCCATAGGTTAGCCATCACTGTCATAGACTGTAAGCTCTTGTGTCACCCCTCATCCTCATAGACTGTAAGCTCTTGTGTCACCTCCTCATCCTCATAGACTGTAAGCTCTTGTGTCACCCCCTCATCCTCATAGACTGTAATGTGTTATAGTAGTAGTACATCAGTAGTATATAGGTTTATGTGTTCTATATTGAGATACTTTATATTGGGAATCTTCGGGATAGGGAATGTGATAGTTTGGGATATTGTATTCTGGAGGCAGATGGTGGATGGGCAGTTGTCATTGTCTCCTTTATCATGGAGGTCGCGGTGCATTAGGGTCTCAGGGTTCCCATTGACGTCTTGTCACCATTACTAATACTATATCTATATGTTAATACTATATATACATATGTTAAATAGTCTAAGTTATACATATTTATGAGCTAAAATTAGATCATATTTGGCAGTCAGGTGGTGTCCGGACTAATATGATCCAATAGGAGATCGGGAATGTTAATTTGGGATTTACCATTCTAGTCACTGGGGGGGCGGGGACACTGGACACCAACAACAGTCCTGTGTCTCCATTCCTTCATGCAGCAACAAAGACTTTCCACTGGAAGCTCTGCTTCCTCCCGTGCTGTAAGACCGTTACTTTAATTTTAGCTTTATTTTACTTTTTGTACCTTCATTTCTATTTAGATTTTTCAGTCCGAATTGTATTTTGTTGCCGAATTTTAGTTGAAGTAGTTACCTTTTATACGAAACAAGCAGGGTCGGCGCTAGCACTGGGCATACCTGGGCAAGTGCGCAGGGCCCAGACCTGCTGGGGGGGCCCACACAAAGCTGTACATAAGGAATCCAAGGGGGTAAATGGGGCTGTATTTAATAAATCTATAGGGGGTGAGGGGGCTTTATATAAATAACCATGAGGGGGCTGTTTGGGATGATAAACTAGGGAATATTTTAGGAAACAGAAGACTGATTTAGTTTCTCAATTTTTAATGCCGCCATGTGACTTCACTGCAGAGGGGCCTACTGAGCGTCTGTCGCCCAGGGGCCTACTGATACCTGGAGCCAACCCTGGAACCAAGGGATCATCTCTGTCTTTCTCAACATTGCTCACCACACTCACTCACCGATCTCCATCAAATCGGAAAACATGGCACACGCATTCTGTATTCTTATTTTTCTTTTTTTATTTTTAACAAAATTTTTCACATGATAAACAACAAATCAGTGAGAATTTTTTCAAAAGAAACAGATCAAAACGACGACGTTTCGGTCATCCCGACCTTTGTCAAGTTAGATCTGACTGCAAGTTGTGTAGTAGGAGTTTGGGGATCCCTGGGGATGAAGAATTGGCCACCCGTGATGGTGAACAGCCAGATCCGGGAATCACTCAGACTCTCGTTGGTGAAGAATAATTTACAGTTCTTTATTGGAAAAGGCCTTACAGCAGCAAAACTTCAGCTGGATGGAGGTAGGTGGTTGGAGCTCATGTCCTCAGGAAGGTATGCATGCCTGGTAAGTAGCTTCAGACTGGGCTGGTGGATTAGGAGCAGAGTCCTGGTGGTGGATCTCTGCTCTGGTCTGGTGTCAGTCCAGCTTGCCTCAGACACTGCTGCTTCCTGGACTGAACTTCTGGACAAGAGCTCCTGAACTGGCTGACCTGGAACTTTCCAGCCACCAGGGGCTTTATAACCTCCCCTTGTGAGCTGGCTCCTCCCTTGCCCAACCATCCTGCTCCTACCATCACAGTAACACAAAGCATACAATTGGACAATACTATTAACACTTTGCCTCCCAGGCAGAGACTTACAGCTGCATACTAAATTTCCATGATGGAGACTCCCTAGTGATGTGATCAGGCTCACCAGGCAGCTCCTGACCTGGAGAGGGACCAAATTCGCAACACTTATTTGCTTCGGCAGGGGTGTTGCATATGGAGAGGCCGCAGCCCTGATCCCTCTCCACCTACAGCTACAGCCAACGTGTGACGTGCTAATACGTCCCACATCAGTAAGGGGTTAACGATTAGTTCCTATTATCATATAACATTAATATTTCAATCATTGTGCACGCTGCTATTGCTCAATATACATTTAGTTGTGTGATACAGAATTTTGAATTTTGAAAGTGGGGAGTGAAAAATGGAAATGCAAAAACGACAAAGGGCTGTGTCCTTAAGGAGTTAAAAATCCATAGCTTTCTTTAAATTTTTCCATTTATAGAGACTTGTTTTCTGCGTAACCAATTGTACTTCCCCAAGGGCAGTAATTAATTTTCCATACCGTTTACTGAGAAGCGGGGAAAAAAATTCCATATGCAATGAATTTCCATAAAAAAATAACGCTTTTTTGCCATTGTTTTGAGGGCTCTGTTTTTAGAGCTGCTCCAAATGACAAAGTGATGAGTGGGTCAATGCGATTACAGGGATACAACATTGATATAGGTTATATTTGGTTTTAATAGTTTTTAAAAAATTAAAACCTTTTATACAAAAAAAGTCTTCATTTTGCCAGATTCTGACATCAATAACTTTTGATGTACAACCTTTTGATCACTTTTTATTAGTTTTTAAAATTTTATACAGGAGGATTGGACATTGAACTGCATGGGTTACTGTATATAGATTAACTGGGGGAATTGTACATGGGGGTCAGATCGTAAATAAAAGGGGGCATTTATGGGATAGTGTATGTAATTAAAGTGGGAGGTTCCATCCATGGGGGGGGGGGGGGGAGATTTTAATTACGGGAGAAGGGGGATGTATATGAGTTTCTGTACATAATTTAATTATTAACTGTTCATTAGGGTGTGTTGTATATATTAGCTTAAAAGGGAGGCAGTATTAATTAAATTATTAGAGGGCTGTATATTAAATTGTATGGTTTTGGATATGCGCTACTTTGGAGCACAGTGGGACATTATACTGTAAGTGAGTGTTTAATTTTTAGGGGCGCAGTGTGGAGATGCTGCACGGAGTGGAAGGCATCTGGTGGTAGAGAAATCACAATGAAGTTCTCTTCCTGATGGAGCAAATTGTCACCTGTAAGGTACTACGGTAGATGCCGGTAATGTCTGTTTCGCTGACTGACTACTAGCGTGTGGGGCCGCGTCAGCTTCATTCACAGGGTGTCCGTGATCTTTGGTGTTGCGTGAGGATATGGTTAGTAATGTTGTCTGTATAATTTAATCAGGTTTTAGATGCTTTTTGAAGATCTGTCTGTAAATTTAGTTGGCTGAATATTGGTGGAGCCAACTATGGAGGTGGAGGTGGAACCAGCATTTCAGTTTTTGCCTCAGGCGGCAAAAAGGCCGAAATCGTGGCGGCTGAGGTCTACTGTAGTCTCTCATAAAGGCCTCATCTGTAAAGGATAGAGCTTATAAAGAAGCAGCCATATTGTCTTGAGTCAGCCATCTTGATTTTTTTTAGGAAAGATAGGACATTTCTAATCAATAAATGGATCTCAGTAAAAGTGTTTTTACCCAAGAAAGGATGTAAGAAAGGAACGTAAATTCAGAGAAGCTCTGGTAAGGTGACGGTGAATGTGGTGGTTATATCAACTTGGTGGATAGAAGTGTCTTGAGATGTGGTAGAACCTAGAATTTATGTATCCAACACCAATGGAAGCTGGAATCTTAGCGTCTCGGAACTATGACTGAGGATTTCATGTCATCAGATGTCAACATACGTCAAGTGGAAGAAGTCCGAGAGGTCAAGTTAAGCGTATGCTGAATTTATATGTATACGGTGTGGTAAATTGTGACGTGTGACCAATAAGGTTGGGTTCACATTTTTTGTATTCACTAAGCATAGACGTCGGGACAGCACCCAACGTTTATGCTTAGTGTGTACATTGACAACTAGTGGCAGACTGAGGTATAGTTGTTGTACACTCCTCCCCCCCCCCCCCCCCCCCCCTTGGGGGGGGGGGGGCCCCCGGGCAATGTATCCCACTGCATAGCCATGCAGTGGGATACGTCTGTGCAATACATTGTAAGAACATGTCGGAATCCTCCTGAAGTGTCCTTACAACGTATGGCACAATACGTGATGTGAACCCAGCCCAACAAATGTCTACAAATTGGGGCAGATTTACTTACCCGTCCCGCCGCGATCCCACGCTGCGTTGTCCGACGAGGATTCAGGTCCGGCGTGATTCACTAGGATCACGCGCCCTAGTTACTGCATGTGTTGCTGCTGCGCCGAGGTCCGCCGGAGTTCACCTTCTTCTTCCTGGTGCATGTGAGTGCTTGATCTTGCGACACAAATCCTTTTTTAAATTCCGTGGTTTATCCGATTTCGTCGGGTTGTCCGAAGGCCACGCCCCCGATTTCTGTCGCGTGAAAGTCGGCGCAATTGCGCCAAAATCTGATCGCGTGCGTCAAAATACCAGAGGAATTCGGCGCAAAACGGAAAAAAATCGGGAAACTCGACAAAAGTGCGGCCGTGGAGCCTTTAGGAAATGAGCCCCATTGTATGTATTTGACTTATGTGACCTTATGATAATGATTTTTGTAAAATGATATAAAATACTGTAAGTGATGTCGGGCAGCCCACCCTTCCATGATGCCGGATTGCAAGCGGCGCATATTCTGAACTTTTCGGTCTATTTTGTTGCTGCTTTGTCGCTCTATCGTATGAGTAAACACTGCCCCTACTCTGAAGATCTGTGTCTGAAGTACACTTCATTTCTCACACATTCACAAAGCCGTGGGCTTGTCCGAACTGGATCCCGGGGTTAGCACACCGACGGGTGGAGAAGGAAGTGGGAGTGAAAAATGGAAACACAAAAAATGAAAAAGGATTGTAGCCTAATCCCTTACCGATGTGTGGCGTAGAAGTACACCACACATCAGCTGCAGGGGGATAGAGAGGGATCACGGGCTGAGCCCCCTCCATACAAGGTGGGTGATTGCTGCCGATTTGTGAAATGTTGTTGGCGCCATACAAATTAAGATTATTATTATCAAAGAGTCTCAAAATTCCCTCTAATATCATCATTTGACAAGGGTTATGTAGTCTACAAACGTTCTTCAGTCCTTGGTCAAGATGACATCCTTATCTCGGTGCGGACTTGAAGGTCACCTCCCTGGGTACACAACTACTCCAAGAATTCTTTGTTCAATTCTATAAATTAATTCCATCAATACAAATATATTTTTTTTTCGATTTTTTTGGATTTTTTAGATAAGCAAAATCTCTAGTGCGACGCCTACTATCTCTGTAGGCCTGTGTTGGTATACAGATGCTAAGCAGTGCGTAACTACTACCACCTTCAACTTTAGGCCAGAATTAGGCTATAGCAGTTGTCCATGTGATGTCACCCTATAAAACCAAGACTGGTGGTGATAGGAGGAGCAGTACTGGAGTTTTTTTATCGCTTAAAGGACACCTACCTTCAGGAATCTACCTTATAAGGTAGATTCAATGGTAGGTTCCTACTAACATCCTAAGCCTACTAACATCATAAGCCCTAAACTATCTTTCCCTAATCATTTAATAGTTCCTAACCTGATCTCAACTATAACTATGTGACATTTGCAGAGGCTACTGGGGCGTGGAGTAGCCACGCCCAGTAGACCTTGCCAAAAAGGTGCCTTAGCTAAAGTTTGAGGTCAGGTTAAGGACGTATAAAGGATTAGGAAAGATATTTTAGGTAGACTGGTTTCTGTATGAACCTACCATGGGGATGTGACCTTAATTGATTACGCTTCAATTCGATCCTTTAACAAAATTGAATTGTTTAGGCTCCGCCTTGTCTTAATAATTGTTTTAGCTAATTGTACCATTTGTGGTAAATTAAAACAGTAAGAGAGACTTCAACATTTGAGAATTGGTTAATGTTCTCTAATGATAGGAAAGCAACAAAGATATGACCCCTAAAGCAAAAGTTACCTTCATTAGGAACAGACTTTAAACAAAAGTCACAGTCCAACCATATATGATATTTAAAGTACTGATCCCACAAAATCTGGGGCCTATATGATGTAACCTTAGGTTTCCCCCTCTTTTTCTGCTGCCTTAGTACTACTAGAAGTGTTAAATAATCAACTGAAATGGTACCTATATAAAGGGAACCTATCATCAATAATTGGCCTAATAAACCAACTACCTGTATTCGTCAAGCAGTTGAACAGTATTCTAGATCACTGGTCTTTCATACCGTGTGGTGGCATCATCCAGAAAATCAACTTGAAGTTATATGTAAGCTGGAATGCATGAAGTCAGGGAGGCGGAGAGGTTTAACAGCTAAGTCAAAGCTCTCCTGCCTTTGAAACACTCCTCCCATGACTTGCAGCCGTGATCTGGTCATGATGTCCTGGACACAGGACCCTCATTACAGTAAAGGGCGGGCTTTGCTAAGGCAGTGATAGGGATGGATCCTAGTCCCTCTCATGCAGCCCCTTATTTCTTCAAATTCACTTTAGGAGAATTGAAGTGAATAAATAGGAGTACAATTGCTTGGTGTAGATAACCAATGAACTTTGATCGTTAAGGTTTCTTTAATTAACGACAACTTCTGATTAGTATCAACTAATAATAACCTAAAAGGTAGCGTGTTCTAGATCGTACCTTGGCACTAAGATGGGAAATCAATAAGGGACTTTTCCTATCAAGGTGTACTTCATCATTATTGCCTTGTAAACACGTAAGCCATTATGTTTGTTGCAAATCGCTATTATTAAATTAGCCTAAGTAGAACTGACCATTGTTATGGTATTATCTAAGGTTTCGTAAGCTGCCAATGGATTATAAGACAACTTAGCATTCAACGCCCTTCTTTTGGGAATATAGACATGCTACACCCAATAAAGTTAGTGTTTTATTCGGGAAGAAAAGCTTGACTTCAGTGTTAACTCTCCGCCTCCTTGACTCATAAACCATTTACATCTCACGTCAAAGTTGATTTTTCTGGATGATGCCCCCATACCAGGCCAGAGAAGACAGAAAACATCATCTAGAAAGGTGCTCTGCTGTTTGACAAATACTCTAACGTTACAATTATTAAAGTTCGAGTTTTATTCGAGAGAACCTTGGACTTCAGTGTTAAAAAACTCTTCCGCCTCCTTGACTTCATAAAAACCAATTTACTCTAAATCAAAGTTGATTTCTGGATGATGCCCCACACCAGGCCTGGAGAAGAAACACACTAGAACTGGCTCTGCTGCTTGACAACATACACTACTGTTACAATTATAAAGTAAGAGTGTTTATTCGAGAAAGCTTGACTCAGTGTTAACTCTCCGCCTCCTTGCTTCCATAAAACCAAATACATCTCACTCAAGTTGAGTTTCATAGATGAGCACCACCCAGCCATGAAGAAACTATATCTAGACATGCTCTGCTGCTTGACAACATACTACTACTGTTACAATATTGAAAGTAAGAGTTTAGTCGAGAAGAAAGCTTGACTTCCAGTGTTAAACTCTCCCCTCTTGACTTCATAAAACCAATATACATCCACTCAAGTTGATTTTCAGATGATGCCACCCACACAGGCTATGGAAGAAATCTCAGAATCTGCTCATTGCAATGACCACATACTACTACTGTTAAAATTAATAAAATCATTAGATCTCTAGTCGCTAGTCCACTGAAACATTATTTAGTGGATGTGAATAATTGAAATGTGTCTTCAATAGATAGCAAACTACGATATTGAGTAATGCATAGAAAGACAGGGTGGCATTTATCTTTAGCCGTACTTGCTTTGTTTCAGAATATCATCTGGTCACTCGACTCCCGTAACCTGGCACGTCCTCTATTGAAGTTCTAAGAACGTTCGAGAACTTGATTAATTATCATGTTCTGGTGGATTTGAGTAGTGAAGTTGTTTAATCGGATTGGTGATAAATGCTAATTCATTGTGATGCGTGTACATTTGGCTAAAAAAAATGTAACTTTGGAGGATTGCCAATTTAGTCTTGACTTCTTGGGCGAGCTCTTGTATTTCTAGAAAAAAAATATTATCTTGATTTAATAAGACAACCTTTGTCAGTGATCTAATGTGAGACTCGAGAAGGTTAAATTGCACATCAAACAGCAGGATGTGAGACTGTTGACATCCCATTTCCTCTGCTTGATATGGAGGGGGTAGGAGATGGCACTGAAGTCCTTAACTGTCTGCTTATCCCACTGTTATAACCACTTTCTATAGCCACTGCAAAATAACCATTTCAAACCATTTTAAGGAATTCTATGCCCCTTTCTTGGGAACCTCCTCACATTTGTCGCATCATGGCATTTTCATCTTACCTGGGGACTTTTTCAAATACTGCACACGCGACGATAAACAACCAACTTCTTCCTCTCTACTCAGAGATCATCGTCCTAGTTAAAAAGGTTCTTTCAAGTCGGGTTTGGTTTTCTGAGAGATTAATAATAAATGGGATTCCCAGCTTGGGGTCTTTTATGGGTCATAGTGTTCATTCAGATTTAGTGATTTCAAATGAGATCGCCAACAAAGGTATAGTGAATTAAGAATAGTAAATTACCGTGGGCAATCATACTATATTACTGAATTTGTGAAAGTTGATGATTGTATTTAGTTCTGACTTCTTGGAACAAGTCTCTGTATTGCTAAAAAATACTTGATTTCTTGTGACATCCCATTCTGCTGATATGGGGTTTATGGACGGGGCATGAAGTCCTTACTGTCTGCATATCCCCACTGTTATACCACTTCAGATCAGCCATTGGCAATTCAACCTTTCAAACAACTCGAGAATAGAGAAACACTCTTATGTAAGGAATTTCTCATGCCCCTTTCTTGGGAAATTCCTCACAATTTGATTCCATCATGACCATTTTCATCTTCCTGTGGGACTTTTTCAAATACTGCCACACCAAGATGAAACCCACTTATGCCTCCACTCAGAGATGTATCGTTTATCTTTAAAAATATCTTGCTTTCGTGGGTTTGTCTTTCCTGAGAGGATAATAATGGGATCCCACTTGGGGCTTTTAAGGTCATAGTTCATTTCATTTAGTGTTTCAAGAGACCCAAAGTTTATAGGAATAAAGATCCATATAACTTGGGCATATTACTAGATTACTGAAATTTGGTGAACCCTAACTTGAGAAAGTTTGAGTGATTGTAATTTAGTATTGCATAAAAATCTTTGATTTCTTGTAACATCCATTCTGCTTCAATATGGGGGAGGAGGGGGGTATTATGGAGGAGGCCTGAAGTCCTACTGTCTGCATATCCCACTGTATAACCACTGTTCAGATCAGCGATTGCAAAATGAAAATACCGTTCAGCATCTTACTAGATTCTGACAATATTGGTGAACAAACTTGTGAAATACTCCTTTACACTCTCCTACATGTGGCAAAATTATAACCATTCTTTTGAGCCCAAGGAGGGGTCCCAAGGTTCCGTTAGACTTGGGAAGGATTTAGTATCTGAGATTCTTCTGTTCTCATTCATCAGCTTAAGACTTCTGACTTCTGAGAAACAATTTTTTCTTGATTATCTTTGCACTTTTTTTGTTAACCACAAAAAACTTGTAAAGGAGAACCGGTCACAGATTTTATCAACACTGGCCCTCTTCAGGTAGGGTGATGAAATGTCCTTCTTCGAAATCCTTCTCCTATGTGAAGTCTACCATTTACCCTAAAGAAAAATCAGACTCCAAAGTATGTGACAATGAGCAGAGAAGAGTCAGTTTTACCTTAGATTAGGAACTGTTAGAGTCTAGCAAAGGTACCATTTTGACCGCTAACTTCAGTTTCTTTTTATAGAACCAGCTTGTTGTCATTTGATGATACGAAACTCATGTTTTAGACACGGGATAGGGCCTAACTTGCTAATCAGTGGGGGATCCCATGGGTCCCACGTATCTCCGTCCGACCTGTGGATAGGGCCTAACTTTTGTATTGTGAGAAACCCTTTTAATCACACGGAGCAGAAGACCTGAGGAGACAGGACTCAAGGAACACGAAATGGTCTCTAAAGAAACTCCAGCAGAATGAGAAACTATATGACAAAATAAGACCCCATGATAAAGAGCCCCCTCCAACCGGAGTGGAACATAGAACAGAAGGCAGCACACCCCACCACACAGGGTTGTAATAAACCTGGTGCAGAAACAGTCGGAATTAGAAGATTGCAGTCTCCGACCCTGAGTAAAGAAGGAACGTTCCACCTCCCACCATTCCACATCAGATAGGTCAGAGATATCTTCCATCAACACTAAGGTCTCTATCAAAGGTCCTAGTGTCCTAAAACTGGAGAGTATGCTTCAGTAAGGAGCTTGGGGATCCCCAAAGACCTCCTAAAACTGGAGTGGAGGAGTGGACGTGAGTAAGCAGCTTAGGAAGTTTGGGGGTCTGCAAAAGGAGCTCTTGAGACTGGAGGAGGGGGTAGGCTTGGGTAGAGGTTTAGGAAGGACAGCATTAGGAAGGACCTTCTGAGGTAATAGGCTTGAGTTTACGAGATTGACTTAACCTGACTTCTCTCCCACCCCATCCCACTGTAAGAATATTATTCACTCCTTCAGTATGAATAATAGGTTTTACGCAAGAGTTGGATCCCACGTGTTGCAGCTAAGTTACAGCAAGGATTTGGAACGATCTCCAGCCTCTTCTCGAGATGCTTGCCAAGCACCACAGCTCGCCAAACAATTAGAATAGCTCCCCTTCAGAGTAGAGACAGCGATTTTATTTAACGCGTGAGAGCGATAAAGTAGTTATTGAGTAGTGCGAACAGTACGGCTATTTGATGCTAAAGAGCGAGCATCGTAGAGGGTGTTCACCGACATCACAAAGGTTTTCATACCATCTTGAGAAGAAATCACATAAGTCCACTAGGACATATTTGGATGTTTGTTATTGGCTAAACATTGCGATCTATAACATCGTATACGTATTAATGATGTCTTGGGCCGTTACGCTTATCTTGACCCTTTCTATCTCTTTTCACGGATGAATGGTGACACCTGATGCCATAAATTACTCCTTCCACTGCAGTCTTGAGACTCTTGGTCTCCAGCTAAAACATTCTCGAGGTAAAGCCGTAATGGTAAGGTTCCACCACTTCTCCAGACACTTCCATCTACAAGGTTTATATGGACGCAGATTTACTTACCCGGTCCCATCACGATCCCGCGGATTCGGGTCCGGTGCGATTCACTAACATCGTGCGTCCGAGTTCCTGCATGTGTCGCTGCTTTGCCGTGGTCCGCCGGAGTTCACCTGCTTCTTCCCGGTGGCATGTGAGTGCTTGATCTTTTAAATTCCGCAGTTTGTCCAAATCCGTCGGGTTGTCCGACGGCCACGCCCCCGATTTCTGTTGCGTGCAAACCGGCGCCGGTGCGCCAAAATCCGATCGCGTGCGCCAAAATCCTGGGGCAATTCGGCGCAAAACTGAAATATTCGGCAAACCTACCGCCATCCATTCTACACTGCTTGGTGGGAGTCCTACTCTCGTAATCAGTGAGGGTCTGATTGCTTGTATCAACTATGCACTGAGTAGTGGATAACTTACAGAATTGAGACAACTTTGGTTTGTAACCAAATTTCAACGATATCCATTTCACTGTTTACTAAAGTGATCGGGTAGGTCAGCTTAATGGGTTATAATATATCTGGTTTTGGGCGGTATAAGCCTTGTAGGGGGCCCATGCCACCAAGTCACACGGAAATTTTATAAAGTGAGGACCTTCACCCATGAATTCCTCGAACAATCTCTTCCTGCTTTCAATACAATGTATACAAGAGCCATTTCAGGACTTTCGAGGACCTCCAAAGGTCCTGAAACCGCCAGATTGAACTCAGCAGAGGGACGATCCTCCATTCATCAAGAAGGTTGATTGTAGTAGACCCATATGTAGCCTTCTATTTCCAACACCCCATACGTTGAATGAGCATTTTGTTCTGCCGCTCAACCCATAATGAGAACAGAGTTCTTGCTGATCGTTGGGGGTCTCAGCATTTAGACCCTCAAGATGGTTACCCCTCTATCTATACGTAGTAGAACTTACAACATTGTGTATACCAGCTTAGAAGATGGTGGAACTAGAGAGAACATGTTGTTTGTACCTTGCCGTGCTCTCTGAAGACATGGAGGGATGTTCCACCGCGTGTTGGTACATGAAGGGGTAGATCCTCTAATAAGACATGGCAATAAAACTGAGGATATTGTTTGGATGGCAAGGTTAATGGGGTAAGAATTTAGATCTGGAGATGCAGGGGGAGGGGATGGGCTGAGGAGTCCAGGAATGAGCATAAATTCAGTGCCATGATTTGAGTCTCCATTTCAAGGATTGAATGTTGTCATTGTCCTGAATTCCAAGTATTTCTCTTTGTTGTTCCTCAGGTGACAGTATAAAAACTTTCGAAGGGGTCGGTCATTTACCTCATGTTCTGTAATTGTATGTATGTGAGGGAGGCAGGATATTAGGTAGATTTACTAATATACATCTAGTATAGTTCTGCTCCGCTTTCTTGATTTGTAAGTGAAGCCTCCTGTACTGTTCTATACCTCATGTCAGCCGAGACACTTCCTGTCCGTACAATGCCGCATGTTGCCATGGAGCAATAGCCCGCCAAGACCTTATGATAGTATTTTAATGAATTAGACCAGGTCCTGTCAGGGCGATTGTTCATAGACTGATACAGATCACATGACCTCCCATCTGCGGCCATTTTATGTTAGGAATGTCTGGTGAGTGAGGTTAAAAGCAGGAGACTTCACTTTACATATGGAGAAAAGAGAAGCATAACTATTAATAGATGTATTGGTAAACACTTACACACACATTACAAAAAACGTGAGGCAAATGGCCAACCCCTTTAATATTCCATACTGTCGTCTAACAGCCACTCAAACTCACAGGGCAATTTACTTACCCGGTCCATTCGCGATCCAGCGGCGCGTTCTGTGCGCGAGGAATTTGGAGTCTTCCGGCGATTCACTACATGCGTTCCAGACTCCTCCGTCACACCCTTGGCCTCTGACTGCTTTGAATGCATGAAGTCACCACGCGTGCCGGGTGAGTTAAGCGGCGTGCAAGTTGGCCACGTTTTTTTTTTTTTAAAAATGACGGCTAACCAAAACGGTTTTTTCCGAATACTCGTCAGTTTTCGTCCGATTCCTCCTCGACGTGGCAACCAGCGCCGCATTTGCGTACTACGCATCCTCTTGTTTGTGCCAATAACCACCATAATCCCAAATCGAAATTCTACCCATAATCGGCCCTTGTAAGACCCCTTCCACTGTCCTTAAACCACCTGACGGGCCCGACTCAGCTGTGCTGCCGTGACCTTTACCATTACAGCGTTGTTTACTCCCTGTATGTTTGCCGTGAAATGGCGCGGGGACTGTGGATAGGAAAACTTAACGCCATCGGTTGCTGTCGCAATGGTGGGACCAACCATAGCAATCACCCACTCATGGGTAGGGTTATTCTACCCCTCACTGAACCGGAAAGCACTGGGTCCTACCTTTCTATCTCTGTGCAAGGGGTTTTACGCTCCTCTCGACTTGCTGTCAGACAAAGACTATGCAGCGCACTGGCCTCGACCTATCACGGGGGTCCATTCATTTTTGTTACACGTAACCACTGATTCAATGGCCCTAGCCAATCACCGCAAGTTACCCCTTCTGGCGTTATAATTTTAATGTCAGAAAATTGTGTCAAAAATAACTGTTAGCATGAATCAGAAAGTTTATTTGAGCAAATTCCATAAAATAGCATAAATACCCAATCAGAACATTTACAAAGGGGCGATGATTTTGGCCAAAAAAATATCCCTGACTGGTAGTAGTGGTCCACACAAGTGAGAAAGCGTCGTCACGAAAGTCACCAAATGACCCACCTGTAATTCTGGACAAACAGATTTCGGCTAATGTACACAAGACTAGGTGTTGTTCGTCATATCGTAATTACAGACTTGAATATCGGGACCTGAGGCGATTCCGGTTCAATACTCGGGGAATTGGGACAGCATCAAAGGTACCGCGGTTCAGCTGTAATTACAGCTGACACCCCAGGTAAAACACTCGGCCCAGCTTGAGCTCCACAGTTTTAAAACAACCCTTTTTTACGGCTTGCGCTTGATTAGTCTACCACGAGTGGCAGTATTGGATGGATTCTTGCCCTGCCTGATCCTGCTCGTCCCTCAGAGATGATGAACCGCACATACGCCTGCTTAGGACCATGTTTCCGTGCAAAGCCGTAGGCCAACAGGACCCCAGGCATTTACCAGGAGTTTGGAGATGTGGGCAGCACTCAGGGTAATGCCTAAAAAACTTATAATGGTTTCAGAGGGTCTCATTCGTTACTTGTTCTGCTGTGGGGAAGACTTTAGTTTCACTCCTCTCGTGAAGGGGGCACTACTTCCGATACCCCAAACTTCAGAATCCTGTATACTTCTGTTTACTTGCAGCCTCAGGGTAAAATTCCAAGAAAACTTTTTTAATAAGTGTTACTGGTTGACAAATGTATAATGATTAATTCAATTACCAACAAAATGACCCAAATCCTCTAAACGTCAATTAGAATAAAATGACTCACATAAAGTTGAGATAATGGTACAATTAGTAAGTAACTGAATTTGGGTGTTAAAAGTACGTTCCTCAAAAACCGATCATTGTAAAAATTTTGAAAATGACAATTCCTCAAACAATTAAGCAAATTTGTTGTTTTCCATAAATAAAGCAAACATATCAACCCAAATTTACTTACTAACGTAAAGTACAGTGGGCACATTTACTTACTGTGTCCCAGTGACAACCGCGGCCGATCCTGAATGTCCGACAAGGATTCTGGTCTGCCGCTATTCACTTAAGATCTGCTCCCGATTCCTGCCCATGTGTCGCTTCCCCACCAAGGCCTGCTGGAGTTCAACCATCTCTCCCCGATAAGCATGCGACACAATTTTCCAAAGTAAAATTCCGTCGGTGGTTTTGTCTGAATACGATGGCCACGCCACCCGATTTGTTGTCGCATGCAAGCCGGCGGCCGATGCACCACCTTCGATGGCATGCGCCAAAAACCCGGGGCAATTCAGGGCAATCAGGAGAAAAAATTCCCTGAACCCGCGGGGGAAATGCGTCCCGACAGACCCTTGTAACATGAGCCCCTGTGTCCACGACCAAAAACCCTATCTCAAAATTTTGGTCGATTAAAGGCATCTCCACCAGGATGAAAGGACTTGCCTGAAAATAAGCCTGAGGGGCTCAACCATAGATGTTAATGGCGCCTGTAGCCCTCAGCTCATTTGCTACAGTCTTCCATCAGGTGGTAGATGCCCTTTAAAGTGTTATAACCATATAAAGCTGTTGAAGGGGAATATTTGTATATGAGCCTAAGTTTTATTTTTTATACTTTAATTAATAGCTGGCAAATACTAAACGTTTTTCCTCCCTCAGCAAAATATGCTCAGATTGTACTTAACAACCCCTTAAGGAGGAGGGTTGTTTCGGCTTTTCATTCTCGCTCTCCAATTCAAAAATCCATAAATTTTTCATTTTTTCCGTGTAAACCTGTGGAGGCTTATTTTTTGTTTTTGCCGTAGCAAATTTTAGTTTCCCGTAATTTTATATTATTTGAACATGCCGCCATGTACTTGAGATGGAAAAAAAAATTCCAATGTGGAAAAATTGAAAAAAAACACACGTGCGTCATGTACTTGTGGGTCAGTTTTTTACGACTTTCACTTCTTCGCGCCAAATAACACGCCTACTTTATTCTTTGGTTCAGTGCGATCGCGGTGATTATATAGGTTTTATGTGTGTTTTTGTTTGTGACAAAAAAGAAAAAAAAAATTTCATAATTTTTCATACTTTGGCACAAGGAGATGTGTGGGGGTCATTTTTTGCGAAATGAGGCGACGTTTCATGCTACCATTTTGAGGTCTGGCGACATTTTGATCATTTTTTAATTTATGTAAAAGTGTAAAAGTCGCATTTCGGACATTTGGGCGCCATCCCGCTTCGGAGGTCACCGCCGGCATACCGTTCTATATTTTGATAGATCGCGGCATTTTGGGACGTGGCGCGATACCAATATGTTTGTGATTTTTACTGTTTTTTTATGTTATATCCGATTCTAGGGAAAGGGGGGTGTGATTTGAATTTTCATATTTTATAATTTTTTTATTTTTTAAACGTTTTTTTTTCTTTTTTTTTTTCACTATTTTTAGACCATCTAGGGTACATTAACCCCAGAGGTCAGACTCGCATCTACATATACTGCAATACTTCTGTATTGCAATATATGGCATTTTGCAGCACATGCGTACAATGAGCCACTGAGCCATTGTAACGAAATTGACAGATGCCAGATAGTCTCGGGTCAAACGAAGACCATGGTAACCGACGCCGCCCCGATGACGTTCGGGGGCGCGGCGATCGCAAAAAAAAGATGGCAGCCGCCCGTGCGCCGCCTTCTTAAACGCCGCCGGCGGACATTTGCGGCCGGCGTGCGTGGAAGGGGGTTAATAGCCGCGATCGTGCAAGGCACCGACCGCGGTTCTTAGCGGTGGGGGTTTTAGCAATATGCAAAAACCCCCCCCCTTTGTATGAAGAGGACCAGCCCGTGAGCCCTTTCATACATCCCTTATACCTCTGCGCGTAGAGGTAACGCGCAGAGCGTTAAGGGGTTAAAGGGGTTATCCGGGTTTAAAAAAAAATTTATATGGCCGGGCTGGGGAGGGCTAGTTAAACATAATAAACATGTACTTACCTCCTCCGGTGCTGCCGATGTCCCGCGCCGCGGCCGGTCTTCTCTGTGCGCCGGTTTCATTACACCGGCGCACAGGGAGCTTCCGGCCGGCCGGATGCTCCCATGCGCACCATCTCCCAGCGCTTACAACGCTGAGAGATAGGGACGGATGGGAGGAGCCGTCCACATCGCGGACCGGAAGCTCCCTGTGCGCGGCTTCCGTGCCCCTGTAAACAAACAGTGGCACGGATCGAAGGGACCGCGGCGTGGGACATCAGCGGCGCTGGAGGAGGTAAGTCCATGTTTTTATGTTTAACTATCCCTCCCCAGCCCGGCCATAAAAAATTTTTTAAACCCGGATAACCCCTTTAAGATGGCGCCGGCATCCACACAGCCAACATTCCTGATTCCAAGAAGACTTCATCCCTCATATCGAAACTCAACGGCCAGGACATTATCTGCCCAGATACTGGAACTGACCAACCAGGGCACATCGGATGCTAGACAAATTTGCTTAACCCTTGCCCACTATGATGCTATATGATGTATAACCACACCTTTCTCTCTTTCGTATAAAATCTACGAACACGGAAATAAAGTCTTATCTTGCTGTCATGAAAGCTGGAGTGCAGAGCTTGTTTAAGATTAAAACTGAATAATCTTATCTCAGATTTTATCTTGAAAACGTGCACACTTGCTCTATTTGATTAGAGGTAACTGACTGGACCGGTTAATTGTCGATTACGACCCTGACAAAGCAGCACATGCAGGATTATAAAAAAAAAAAGAGGCTGAGCCTTAACGTACAGAGGGGTTAAGCAGAGACATTTCATTATGATATACATTTTCTCTGAAATTTTTGAAATAACCTAAGGCTATAGGGTCCTCCCATATTCTTCATATATATAAAATGTGAGCCCTCATGAGCAGGGTCCTCTCTATCGCTTAATGTGATGTAAGTGAGCCCCTAACCGAATGCAGAGCATCATCTAATTTAAGGATATCAACATCTCAAGTTGGAGAGAACTCCTGCGGCCGACTTTGGTCGGCTATTCTGACGATTTCCGATCCACGCCCCATCACGCCGGGGATTGTGTCGCAAGTGATCGGATTTTGGCGCATCGGCGCCGGCTTGCACGTGACACAAATCGGGGGGTGGGCCGTCGGACAACCCGACGGATTCAGTCTACGCGCAGGATTTAACATTTCAAATTGTTTAGCAAGACACACACTTACAAGTGCAACATCCCCCACCGGGGCCTAGCCTTTTTCTCTGGGGCCTAGAGACAGCCGGGGCCCGCAGTACCTGAGTGGCTGGCGGTTACGGCCTAGGCACGCTAGTGTCACGGTGCTTGGTATGGGGAACCGGAGGGCTGTCCTACAGCCTGGCAGGTCTCCCGCAGGGTGGTGTTGGATAGAAATGATGAGGGAGAGGCTGCTATAGTGGTTCTCCCTGGGGCAACCCTTTTTGGGGTATGAGTCCCAGTGTAGTGGATAGGGTGCCCGTGATGGTGACAGCCGTAGTAGCAGGGACCAGACGGAGGCAGACGTTGAACAAAAATAACTTGCAGTTCTTTATTGGAACCGACAGGAACAGTAGCAACGTGCCTTGACAAATGGTAGAATGCTGGAGATGCAGTTGGAGGGAGCCACAGGATGTAGATCATCAGCCTGGATGCAATGGCAGGCTGGGAGGTAGCTGTGTCCTAATAGGATGCTTCAGCTTTTCCTGGGTTGCTTCAGGTATCACCCTTGAAGGTAGGATGATACCCCTTTCCTCTCACTAACTTCTCAGAGCTCTACTGTCTCACTGCTTGGTCTGACTGACTAGTCTCTCTGACTGACTATTGTCAGACTGGACTCCTGACTGACTGTGCTCTCTGTCTCTCCTCACTACACTGAGCTGACCGTTACTCCTCCAATTACATCCCAGCTTACAATACAATATTATAACAATAATATAAGGTATGATTGGCTGATGGAATGACATCACATTTGACACTTAACTCCTGCCGTACCAGGCAGGATCTACCGCTGCAGTGTTTGCCGTGTTGTGTAGTGACATGCTGTGGGGCTGATCAGACCCTACACAGGCTGCAAGCTACATGGTGGGACGTATTCGCAACAACCCCTCTGCCTTGCATCAGCAGGGGTGTTGCACAAGCACCGGGAAGAAGAAGGTGAACTCCGGCGGACCTCGGCGGGGAAGCGACGGATGCAGGAACTCTTGAGAACAAGTTACGTGAATCGCGCCGAACTTCATCTTCGTCGGACCGTCCGGATCGGGGATCGCGACAGGTACCGGGTAAGTAAATTGACTCAATATTGCACCTGGGTTTATGGCCCAACACGCTTCTGTTGCTTTTGATAGGTCAAATAAAGTCACCTTCTTGATATTGTGATAACTCTTCTAAACTCTTCTAAGATGTTACAAGCTTTCGGGACAACTTACGACCCTTCTTCAGGCAGGTATAACAGGATTACTGAAGGACAATAGCAATAACAAAGGTCCTTAATTAGATAACTTGGGCAGTGTGAAGTTTTATTGCCTCCAAGTTAATGACTCTGGAGTCTCTGATGACCCCACTATCTCAGGAGAACATTTGTTAGAGGTTGTAGTGGGTCATGAATCCCTTTGATAAGTTGAGCCCTGTGTGGAGGGTGTCGAAGAGGGTAATAAACTTGTATTCCCAAATTCCTCTCTCATTTTGGAAATTGCCCTTTAGTACTAGACCCTTCATATCCATGGTGTCACGGCCAAGACTGTAGAAGTGTTTGGCCACAGGTAGATGTTTCTGCTCTTCTTTTATTGTGTGGTGATGAGACCTCATCCGGGCTTTAAGTTTTTGTCTTGTCTCTCCAACATAAAGACGTTAGAAGGGGAATGTGAGAATGTGGTCGGGATGTCATATTCCTTCTGTGTGCTGGGGATCTGTGTCCTGTCTGTGGTTACAATCAGAGGACAAGTCCTGCAGCTCCTGACATTACAGGCGGAAGTACCTTTTCGTATGTTTGTTGGTAGGGAGCTCCTGATCACAATATTCCTCAGGTTTGGGGGTTGCCTGTAGCACAGCAATGGAGGGTCTGGGAACATTGTCTTTAGGCGGTCATCTTTGTGGAGTATGTGGTGGAGTTTTCTTGAGGTTGTTCTTCGTATTTCCAAATGTTGATTATAAGTCACAACCAGTGGAACCCGATTATTGTTCACCTTTTCTTTGTATTGGTGGCTCTACTGATTTGATTGTCAATCCGCATAGGAGGGTATCCCTGATTTAGAAATGTCTTCCTAAGATTCTTTAGATGTGTGTCTCTGTCCATTTGACTTGAGCAGATACGATTATATCGGATGGCCTGGCTGTGGATGATGGATTTTTTAATATGATTAGGGTGAAAGCTGTGAAGGCTGATCAATCGGTTTTTGAAATAGGGATGTCTGGATACAGTTATTTTGGATTTTTTTATGGTTGTGTCCAATAAGTTTATTGTAGGATGGAATTTGTTGAAATTTTCATGAAATGTAATTAGCTGTTGTTCTGTTACCTGTCCAGATGATCAGAATATCATCAATAAACTGGTAGAAGGCCAAGGGTTTCATATGGAGGGATTCCAGGAAGTCATTTTCTAGGTTGTCCATGAAGAGGTTGGCATATTGTGGTGCCATCTTTGTTCACATGGCAGTTCCAGTCTTTTGTAGGTAGATTTGCTCCCAAAAGCAGAAATAATTGTGTTTCATGATAAATTTGGTCAGCTGTAATACTGGGTCTTACGAAATGCCTGTCACTGGTGCCCCCGCGATCCATGTCACGGATCGCAGGCACACCCATGTCCCTCTCCGTGGCGGCCCAGCTCCCTCCAACCCTCACTTACCTTCCCATGAGCCTAGGAGACTAGGCCATGCGTGCATCCCCGCTCCCTAGGGCGCGCGTGTGCCGGCACTTTTAGGTTTCCATAAATTCCGGTGGCTCCCAACATTCCCTACCGGATCTTTGAGCCAACAGCCTTAGAGAAAGCTCCCCTGCATGTTTCCTGTGTTCCTGTTCTCCAGCGTTCCAGTTCCCGTGTTCCTGTGCCCCTGCGTTCCTGTTCCGGCTGCTGTGTTCCTGCTGTGTGTCCAGTGTTCCTTCCTGCGCTGTTCTCCAGCTGTCACCCTGGGCTTGGACTGTGTTCTGCACTTCGACCTTGGCTGCCACCGTGGTTTAGTCGCACCTGTGGAACAACCTGGTGGCACCCCGCTGCAGCAAGACCATCCAGCTTTGCAGCGGGCTCTGGTGATGACCAGAGCCGCTTAGACTCCGGTCCCAGGTGTCGGCTAGTACCATCTCCTGCGGTGGTCCAGTGGGTCCAAAAACCCAGAACCCTGACAATGCCATGATCCTTGAGATGTATTTGGCAGGCTTTTAGTCCATCTTTGTGTGGGACTTTGGAACAGAGGGATTTCACATCCAGGGTAGCCAGGATACTTCCCTTGGTGAGAGGACCTATGGAAGATATTTTTTAGTAGGTCTGTGGTGTCCTGGAGGAAGTTGGTGGGATTTCTCACTAGTGGTTTAAGGATACCCTCTACCCATTCTGTAATTTCTTTCAGTGAGAGTTCCCACGCCTGAGATAATTGGTCTCCCTGGGTTTCCTGGTTTATGAATTTTGGGAAGCATATAGAATACAGGAGGTCCCCTACTTAACCCAAACTTACATACGACTCCTAGTTACAAACAGACCTCTGTACTTTAGCCCCAGGGTACAATAAACAGCTGTAACAGTTATCACAGGCGTCTGTAATGAAGCTTTATTGTTAATCCTGGTCCTTATGACAACCCAACATTTTTAAAATCCAATTGTCACAGAGACCAAAAAAAAAAAAGTATACAGTTCCGACTTACATACAAATTCAACTTAAGAACAACTGCATGTACTCCTATTTTGGGATTCTCAGGGAGCAAGTTCAGAAAGATTCCAGAATCTGTAGACAACCCTCTACTGACTTTCCTCGGTTCTCTTGTGAAGAAGAGTGTAAATTTACGTTTCTGTCTCACACTTGCAAAAACAGTTGTAGGCCTAAATTGGTAATAATAGGTGGAAAATGATACGGGATTACCGTGAAGATTTTTAGGTTGCACTTTCTTCTTTCTCTACACAGGCACATTCTAGAATTACATATTTAGGTAAACATTTGCTGGAAGGAGGTAGTTTGACAAAACGTATAGATGCCATACTACATAGATTGACTAAAAAAAACTTGACGTAACCAAGAAGTTTCCAATCATCATCTAGCACAAGGCGAAACTAGTCATCGAGCTGTCATTATATGCTACCCAAGATCTATAAAGATGGAAATCCAGAAGGACTATTATTTCCGGGATTGGCATTTTGACATATAAACATCTGAGCTTGGGTAGAAACCCTCCTAAAACCTCCTTCTAACTACATCCAGGAGACTTGTGACCTGTTATTATTCTTCTGAAGTGCAGGTGAGGAGGCCCTAACATGAGTTAAAGCAATGGACTTATCCGCTTCTTCACTATATGCCTTTAACCTACTCACAAAGTAACAGCCTAAGATACAGGAATATAATTTGTGGATCTCGTCCAACCGCTCGGCCTTTGGCTTGAACATTGGACGGATGCACATGACCGCAAAGTTATGAAGGAGTATAGTTCAGGATTTGATAAATGACATTATGACATCTGTATAAATATTGTGATAGGAAACACATGTCTGTGTTCTATCCTTTTCATAGTTTTGTACATTTTTCTATATAGACCTCCGTGGATACAGCTGAATTTGTCTGTATCTCCGTTATTTTTATTAATTACTCTCTGCCTGGTTGATATTGAACTGCTTTGACACGTGAAAGACCACATCAATTTACTAAACACCGATAGACGGAAACGCTTTACTGAGAAATGAAATCTTCCACCTAAAACGCACAAGACACTGGGGGTCATTTACTAAGGGCCCGATTCGCGTTTTCCAGACGTGTTACCCGAATATTTCCGATTTGCGACGATTTCCCCTGTATTGCCCCGGGATTTTGGCGCACGTGATCGGATTGTGGCGCATCGGCGCCGGCATACACGCAACGGAAATCGGGGGCGTGGCCGAGCGAAAAACCGACGGATTCGGAAAAACCGCCGCATTTAAAACAATAAAAGTGTTGCTTGGGACGCGCTTACCTTCACTTGGTCCGGCTCGGTGAATTTCAGGGCATTCGGATGCTTTTCAGCGCAGCAGCGCCACCTGGTGGACGGCGGAGGAACTACCTTGATGAATCCCGGCCGGACCCGAATCCACCGCAGAGAACGCGCCGCTGGATCGCGAACGGACCGGGTAAGTAAATCTGCCCCAATCCATCATATATGGTCATACAACCGCATCTTCTCAGACAAAACAGAAGCTGGAAAAGCATCTCCTAGAGCTAAAGACTGAAATTTCTCCAATTGGGCTACAAAACCAAAGCTGCTCCATATAAATAGACCCAACGGGCGGCCCGGGTGCCCCTAGTTGTCACCTACAGTGCACAGTTGGAGATCCTATGCCGTATTCCAAAAAGTTTAACATAAAGGTGGGAGACAGGGGTGTAACTTTAGGGGGTGCAGAGGTTGAGATGGCACCTGGTCCCAAGAGGTTTAGGGGGCCCCTATGGTGTCACTTTCCCATATGAGAAGACTATTACTATAAGCCATACATTATAGTCGGGGGCCTGGCACAGACTTTGCACTGGGGCCCATCAGCTTCTAGCTACGCCACTGGTGGGAGACTGATGAGAAATATTCCTAGTCCCCACTCACCTTCCATTCGGGCCACTCCCAAACCTGAAACAACTTTTTTGACCGGAGCACCCAAAAGCCACCATGGTCCCTGCAAAACAATGGGTGACAATGTACTGATCCCACAACAGGTACATAAGATGAAGGGGACATTTTCCTGTTGGGCTTCCATGTAGTTTACCTTATTATGTGTATACAATGTTAGGTTGGTCTTAACCAGACCAATAAGTATACTGGATGGTAGTCAAATTCGGAAGGCTTGCGAGTATGAAGCAACCAACACAGAATCTGGGCAAAAAAGCAAATCGTCTTCTCTCATACACATCAGTATAGGCGTATGCATTAGGTCATTTCAGTACACATTTCCCGATATGTGTCCCGAGCAAACTTTATTTAAAAGGATTTGTTCTTACGTTGCTGAGTGTTGATAACAGCCATTACCATGACTTCTCCTTATGAATACAATTTCTTCAGATATTATCTAAGATTTTAATCTAATTGTAAAGGTAAGATGTTGACGGATACATTAGCACAGTAGTTAAAATGGTTTTCCGGGTTCTAAAAAACTATATATCCAGCCTGGGGTGGAGCTGTAAAAGCAATAAAAAAAACCTGTTGTCCAGCGCTGCTACCAGTCAGTCCCGTGACCCTGTTTCTTTAAATAGGCAGCAGCTCTCATGTGACTAATTCTGCTTGCCTGATACACATTGTAAGTGATGTTGAATCAGTCTTACCACAGGCCTCTATGTGTATATAATGTCCCACCACAGGCCTCTATGTGTATATAACGTCACACCACAGGCCTCTATGTGTATATAATGTCCCACCACAGGCCTCTATGTGCGTACAATGTTCCACCACAGGCCTCTATGTGTATATAATGTCCCACCACAGGCCTCTATGTATATTCGTCAACAACCACAGGCCTGCTAGTGTATATAATGTCCCACCACAGGCCTCATTATATATAAGTCACACAGGTTAGTGTATATTCCGTAGGTCACAATGTCCCCCAAAGCCTCATTTGTGTACAATGTCCCACCAACGGCATTATGTGATAGATATATGTACCACCACAAGGCCTCTCTATGTGTGTACAATGGTCCCACCAAAGGCTCTTGTGATAAGTGTCCCACCACAGGCCTCTATGTGTGTCAATGTCCCCACAGCCTCTGTGTATAGTCCACCACAGCTCTATGTGTGTATAAATTCCCACCACAGCCTCATGTGTATATAATTCCCACCAGGCATTCCTCTATGTGTTGTCAATGGTCTCCATCACAAGGCTCTATGTGTGTACAATGTCCCACAACAGGCCTCTAGTGCGTACAATGTTCCACACCGGCCTCTATGTATATATAATGTCCCACCACAGGCCTCTAATGTGTTACAATGTCCCCACCAAGGCCTCTATTTGTGTACAATATTCACCACAGGCTCTATGTGGTACAATCCTCCAACCAAGCTCTATGTGTCTACAATGTCCACCAGCGCCTCTATGTGTCTACTGATGCCCCACCACAGGTCTCTGCAACAACCCTGCCCCATGCATAGGCAAGGTGCTTTGTTGCGATAGCGCCTCTTCTTGGCACGATCTAGCATGGTGAGCAGAGGCAACCAATTTTTCAACCACATTATAGCCTTTGTACATTGTAGGCAAGCTGGAATTGTTGCAAGGGTTCTACTTTGGACTGCCAGGAGTATAAAAACCTTTGATGGGCGAGAGCACAGGACTGAAGTGCTAACATTCCGAGAAGAGGTCCAAAACGTGGTGCACGTCTGTCCATGGGGCGATATCATGAAGCAGAAGTTTTCTCAAGTCAGGAGCTAAGCCCCAGAGCAGAGGTCCACTGTCGGACGAGCTACTATCTTACCACAGCCCAGCTGCAGTTAATTACCAGGCTTGAGCAACCTTCCTGACGGACCAACTAATCTCCTACCGAGCTTTCCGCTGGTGCGAATGAAGATGAGGTTGATGTGTTTGGCCGTTGCCGCGGTTTGAGTGAATAAAAACTGTAGTGATTTGCACAACGTGGCTCGTGTGTACTCCTGGACATCAGGTCGCTTCACATCAGGGGCCTCAATCCTTCACCACCTTGGGATTCCAATATACACCTAGGGTTGCCCCAGGGAGGAAACCCTATTGGCAATCAGCTTCCTCCATATTCTTGTAACACAACCTGCTGGGACTGCAGGTGTGGACGCCTCGCGGTACCCAATACCAAGCACGGACCATAGCAGGCCAAGGCCGTACTAGACAGCCACTCCGGTATCATGGGGCCCAACTGTTACAGCCACACGAAAAGACAGGCTTAGGCCCCCGGTAGGGGGATACTTGATATATGACGTCCCCCAACAGGCCTTATGTGATAGTAACGTCCCACACGGCTCTATGTTAATTAAGTACCCACCGCATGCCTCTTATGTTTAAATGCTGTCCCACCATCGGCCTCTATGTTGTATATAATGTCCCCACACAGGCCGTCTAGGGTACAATGTCCCCCCCCACGGGACTGTAAGTGTGTAACACGATGTCCACCACAGGCCTCTATGTGTAGAAAGGTCCCACCAAAGGCCTCTATGTGTATATAAGGTCCCAACCACAGGCTCTATGTGTGTACAATTCCCACCACCGGTCCTAGGTGTGTATAATGTCACACCACATGCCTCGTTGTGTGTATATTCTCAAACCCCCCCCCCCCCCAACATCGACCTCTATGTGATATTAGAATGTCCCACCACAGGCCTCTATTTGTACATGTCCCCACCACCGTCGGTGAAGTGTGTACAATGTCCCACCACAGGCCTCTAGTGTTTAAGGTCCCCCCCAAAGGCCTCTATTGTATAAATGTCCCACCACAGGCCTCATGTGTGTAACAATGTCCCCACCACAGGTCTCTATGTGTGTATAATGTAATGTCACATTCACGGCCTCCTTTTTGTTAGTCTGCTCCCACCACAGCCTTCTATGTATAGAGAATTTTCCCACCAACCAGGTCTCTATTTGTCTATATGTCCAAACCACAGGCCTCTATGTATATAATGAATGTCCCAACACAGGGTCATGTGTGTTAATGTCACACCACAGGCCTCTATGGTTGTATAACGTCACACACCACAGGCCTCTATGTGTATATAATGTCCCACCACAGGCCTCTATGTGTCTACAATGTCCCACCAAAGGCCTCTATTTGTGTACAATGTCCCACCACAGGCATCTATGTATATATACTGTCCCACACAAGGCCCTCTATGTTTGTGTACAATGTCCCGACCACAGTCCTCTGGGTAAGTGTCCCACCCAGGCCTCTATGTTGGTACAATGTCCACAACAGGCCTCTGTGTCAAGTCACCACCACATCCTCTATGTGTGTATCAAATTCCACCACAGCCTCTATGTGTATATAATTCCCACCAGCATCCTCTATGTTTGTACAATGGTTCCATCACAGGCTCTATGTGGTTACAATGTCCCACAACAGGCCTCTGGTGCGTACAAGTTCCACCACAGGCCTCTATGTGTATTATAATGTCCCACACAGGCCTATATGTTCTACAATGTCACACCAAGCCTCTTCATTTGTGTACAGATTCCACCACAGGCTCTATGTGTGTACAATCTCCCACACCAAGCTCTATGTGTCTACAATGTTCCACCCAGAGCCTCTATGTGTCTACGTGGTGCCCCACCACAGGTCTCTGGCAAACACCCTGCCCCATGCATAGGCAAGGTGCTTTGTTGCGAATAGCGCCCTCTTTCTTGCACGATCTAGTATCGGTGAGCATGAGGCACCAATTTTTCAACCCATTATAGCCTTTGTACCATTGTAGGCAAGTGGAATGTGTTCAGGGTTCTACCTTTGCGACCTGCCAAGGAGTATAAAACACCTTTGATGGGCGAGAGCACAGTGGACTGAAGTCTATACATTCCGTAGAAGCAGGTCAAGTGGGCAGTCTGTCCATGGAGGGACTATCATAAGCAGAATTGTTTCTCAAGTCAGGAGCTAAGCCCCAGAGCACGAGGTCCACTGTCGGAGTGAGCTTATCATTACCAAGCCCAGCTGCAGTTAATTACAGGCTTGAGCAACCTTCTGGGACCAACTAATCTCCTACCGTAGCGTTTCCAGCTGGGCGTGAAATAGTGCTTGAGTTTTGGCCGTTGCCTGCGGTTTGAGTGGAATAAAACTGTAGTGATTTGCACAACGTGGCTCGTCGTGTACCCTGGACATCAGGTCGCTTCACCATCAGGGGCCTCCAATCCTTCACCACCTTGGGTTCCAATATACACCTAGAGGTGTGCCCCAGGGGGGAAACCCTATTGCAATCAGCACTATCCTCCATGATTTTTGTAACCACAACCTGCTGGAGACTGCAGGCTGTAGGACGCCCCGGTACCAATACCCAACACAGTGACCATAGCAGGCCAAGGCCGTAACTAGACAGCCACCCGGTATTCATGGCCCCAACTGTCTAAGCCACGCGAAGAAAGGCTAGGCCCCGGGGGGGATCTTGATATATGACGTTCCCACCAACAGGCCCTTATGTGGATAGAACGTCCCACACGCCTCTATGTTGAATATAACGTCCACACCCTGCCTCTTAGTGTTGTAATGCTCCACCATCGGCCTCTATGTTGTATATAATGTCCCACCACAGGCTCCTACTGGGTACAATGTCCACCCACGGGACTGTAAGGTGTAACATGTCCACCCAAGGCCTTCTATGTGTAGAAAGGTCCCACCAAAGGCCTCTATGTGTATATAAGGTCCCAACCACAGGCTCTATGTGTGTACAATTCCCACCACCGGTCCTAGGTGTGTATAATGTCACACCACATGCCTCGTTGTGTGTATATTCTCAAACCCCCCCCCCCCCCAACATCGACCTCTATGTGATATTAGAATGTCCCACCACAGGCCTCTATTTGTACATGTCCCCACCACCGTCGGTGAAGTGTGTACAATGTCCCACCACAGGCCTCTAGTGTTTAAGGTCCCCCCCAAAGGCCTCTATTGTATAAATGTCCCACCACAGGCCTCATGTGTGTAACAATGTCCCCACCACAGGTCTCTATGTGTGTATAATGTAATGTCACATTCACGGCCTCCTTTTTGTTAGTCTGCTCCCACCACAGCCTTCTATGTATAGAGAATTTTCCCACCAACCAGGTCTCTATTTGTCTATATGTCCAAACCACAGGCCTCTATGTATATCAGAATGTCCCCAGACACAGGTCTATGTGTGTTAATGTAACACCACAGCCTCTATGTGTTGATAAAGTCACACACCATAGCCTCTATGTGTATATAATGTCCCACCACAGGCCTCTATGTGTGTACAATGTCCCCCACAGGCCTCATGTGTGTACAAATGTCCCACCACACGGCCTATAGTGTATATAATTCCCACATAAGCACTCTATGACTTATAGTAACTCTCCGCACCACGGCCTCTATGTGTAGTACAAGTCCCACCCAGGTTCGCTCTATGTGTATATAATGTCCCCCATAGTCTCTATGTGTGTTACAGTCCCAAGCTTAGTATAATCCACATCCACGGCTCAATGTATTATAATGTCCCACCACAGGCCTCTATGTGTATATAATGTCCCACCACAGGCCTCTATGTGTGTATAATGTCCCACCACAGGCCTCTATGGGGGAGAAACAGCCCAGAGACTATAACAAATAAACCTTCTCCAATCTGATATTAACAAGAGCAGGCAAGATCTCCCAGTAACCGCACGACTCGCCTAGAGGACTACACTGTGGAATATTTGCTGATTATGGTGTTAATGGGACAATTCAAGGCCCTGAGGAAGAGAAAGAAATGGGAGTATAAATGAACACAGAAAATGGTCTTAATATAGTGTACACGCCGGCTTCATGACCCCCGACCTCTGAACAGATAGGAGTCAGAGCTCTCTCCTCATGGCTCACAAGTCATAAATCATTCTGTAAAGTCTTTTAAAAACCTTTAGTTATTCTGCCATTTTGTATGTAACTATTATATAAGGAAGCCGAAGAGACGACCTCGAACTTCTTCATTCTGGGCTTTGTCCCTGGACATATAGATCTACCTTAGAGAGGAACAAGACGGAAAAGAAATGAGAATCTTGAATGGGTCACCATAGATGGATTTTAGCCCAAAAGTTTGGCCCTAGACTATTTTATACTACCTGTATATACTGGAGTATAAGCCGACCCAAGTATAAGCCGAGACCCCCAATTTTACCACAAAAACCTGGTAAAACCTATATTTTTTTACTCGAGTATAAGCCGAATTTGGGGTTTCAGCACATTTTTTTTGTGCAGAAAAACTAGGCTTATACTCGAGTATATATTTCTTTTGTTAAAGTAGTTTAATTCATGTATTAAGTTGTATTAGAGAAATATTTAAAGTGTTAAACTTATCAGCTTCTTCACTATATGTAAGGATGAACTTTCTACACACTAACAGCATATCATATGAGAATGTGGGTTGTGGTTCATGAACAATGGTTGGCTTTTGGTATGGAATGGAGTTCCTGGGAAAGGATACAGGGAGTATAATATGAGATCCAATAATAATATGATGACTTCTGCATGACTTGTCTCCATGTGAAACAAATTTCCATGTTCTATTATTCTCATACCGTATACTTCTAAATATAAGGCGCACCGGATTATAAGGTGCACCAGCAATAAATCCTGCTAAACCGTCTAGGTTGATATATAAGGCGCACCGGATTATAAGGGTGAATGACCAGCAGGTGGCAGACCTGTGCACAGTACAAGGCAGCTGTTGTCTGTAAGTACGGTTCATATATAAGGCGCACTGGACTATAAGGTGCACTGGAATATAAGCTTACTTTATGGACTTTCTTTTCTCCTCTCCCTCCTGAATTGCACTGGAGTATAAGGCGCACCTGAGAAAATCAAAGGATTTTTTGTGCGCCTTGTAGTCTGAAAAATACGGTAATTTTGCACACTTTCTTGTATATCATGAATTATACTGGTTACATACGTAAAATGATAAGCCCTCCTACGGGGTAAAAAATGAAGATACACGAAGGTCTCCTCAGATCTACATGGATACAGCTATACTTGCTTGTGTATACGTTATTTTGGCCAATTTATTATTCAATGAATTACTCTCTGCCTGGTTGATATTGGACTACTCTGATACTTTACACCAAAAAAAACTCCCAAAAAACCAATAACTATCTTTACGGACACTCTAGAAACACATACAAACCATTCATTGGGGCTTATTTACTAAGGTCTCGCGGGCGCATTTCCATTAGGTTTTCCGACGTTTTCGGAGATCGAGCCAAGGATTGTGCCACACGCGATCAGATTGTTTTGCAATTGCGCTGGCTTTCATCGGGGGACACGCTGTCGGACAACCTGATGGATTCGGACTGAGTGCGGGATTTAACATTTAAAATTGTGTCGCAAGACAATGCACTTATATGCAACGGGAAGAAGGAGGTGAACTCCGGCAGACCTGAGCGGGGAAGCGACACAAGAAGGAAATCTGGCGCACAATCTTAGTGAATCGCGGCACACTTCATCCTCGTCGGACACGCCAGATCGGGGATCGTGCAGGGACCGGGTAAGTAAATGTGCCCGAGGACAGGACCCCCCAGTACTCTGGAGAACAGTGATCCCGTTCTCACTAATGGGTGGATGCAGGGGCATAACTACAGAATCACAGGCATCACAGAACTATAGGCATCATCACAGAACAGGGGGGGAAAAATAGCTTAAAGCGGAGGTTCTGGTATATTCAAGCTAACCTATAGCCTTTTTGTATTTTATCACCTTTTCAAGCCCTCTGCAAAACTTTTTCTGCTGTTATATACACGACTGCCGACTTGAAATAAAGTGTGTGATTTAAGTGCAGCTTATGACCAGGTGTCTGTGTCATTTTCTGTGCTACATATCTCAGCGCTGGGAACAAAGACCTATAAATTTGGTGATCACCTTACAATTGTGGAAGGGCTGTTGGAGCCCTAGATAAAAATCTCTAACATAATCATACTGCATATACGCACCATATACACACATACTGAATAAACATACATACAGTATATACACACCACATATACATACAGTATATACAGACATACATATGGTCACGGGTGCTCCTGCAACCCATGCTCCGGGTTGCAGGCGCACCCATGTGCCTCCGTGTGCCCCCTCAAGCTAGCAGCCACCTCACTCATCTAGCCACTCCCCAGCGACGACCTCCTAGCTTCAGCATGCTTGTCCCCGCCTCCAAGGGCGCGCATGCCGGCCGCCTGAAATTTAAAGGCCAGCGCACTGCTAATTGGCTAACTATAAATGCTCAGCCCCTTCCTGTGGCCCTTTGCAGATCTTTGTGCCCTGTGCGTTTGAGACAGCTTTTTTTCCTGATGCCCTGTGCTTGTCTTCTGAATTCCCGTTGTGACCCCAGTTTTGTTCCTGACTAAGCTCCTTTGCTGCCTGCCCCAACCTACAGCTACGTCCCCGACTCTGATCCTGTACTGCTCTGTCCCCAACCATGAGTTTGTCTGATGATTCTGTACCTCACCTTGGCCACCACCGCGGACATAGTCGAGCCTGTGGTACGACCTGATGGTACTACGCAGCAAGTCCAACCCGCTTTGCAGCGGGCTCTAGTGTAAACCGGGTACCACTTAGACTTTGTTCCCAGGTGTCGGCTTACGTCATCATCCGCAGTGGTCCAGTGGGATACAGCACATACAGCACCACATAGACCCATGCAGCATATACACATCACATATACACTCCCAAAAATCCAGATGCCAGGGCCCCCTGACACTGTGGGCCCCATAGCAACTTCTATGGTTGCTATTCCTGCAGTTATGCCCCTGGGTGGTTGGAATGAGCATGTGTCTTTCCTTCCAACTGGAATTACTCTTTAAAAAGTACAACCACATGTTGTACAAAAAGAATGATTTTTGGTAGTTACACCCAGTTGCACCATTTGACAAATGTACTAACAAAGTGCAACACCCCTGCCGATGCTAAGGGCTATGTAGGTAGGTTTCCCTCTCCATGTCAGAAGCTGTAACATTGAAAACTTAGTCATTGCAGCTTGAAGATATTGCCTGGTAAGGCAACAGTTAATTGTGAAATGTGCAATTGCCCAATAGTTCTGAAATAGTTTCTGAAACCCAAGCTGGAAGTTGATTGGACAGGTGTTACTACTTGACCAGGGGGAGTATATAAACCCCTGCTGGGGGAGAGCACATGGTCAGAGTGAGAGACTCCATCTTGGAGTCAGTCAGGAGAAAGTCGGGAGTACACCTTCAGTGCTGCCTCAGCTATTCAATCCCAGGAACTTCTAATGCCTCAGGCCTACTACCTGGCACACAGGGCACGTCTGGAGACTTAAGCCCAGAACTGCAGCTTCCACAACTCGGAATCAGTTCCACCTGAACCAGCCCAGCCTGCATCTACTATCGGCTGCATGCACCTTTCCTGTGGACCAACTCTCCATGACCACTCCAGCAACCAGAACCTGCTGTGTTTGGCCGTTGCCTGCTGTTTGAAGTTCAATAAAGAACTGTAAGTTGATTTTCACAGTCTGATTTGCCTCCGTCTGATCCCTGGATATGGCTGTCTGCCACCACGGGCTCCCCATCCATTACCTAGGGACATATCCTACAGACACTCAAGGGTTGCCCCAGGGAGAACCAGTACATCAGCCTCTCCCTCCATATTTCTTGCACACACCACCTGCTGGAGACCTGCCAGGCTGTAGGACAGCCCTTCTGTCCCCATACCAAGTACCGTGACATTAGCGCGCCCTAGGCCACAATAGCCAGCCACTCCGGTATTCTGGGCCCCAAGAAAAGGCTAGATCCTGGTGGGGATGTTGCAAAGGGGCGGCATAAACCGCATCCCCCTTCTCCCTAGGATATCCGTGTGTTAATCCGGAGACCCAGTCCTGCTTCCGTGACTAATACAAGAGCAGAAGAAAGCTGCAGCGACGTATCAAGACATGGCTGTAGACTCGGGAACAGGTCAGAGAGGAGTTAAACAATGTATACATTGCTGAGTGTTGCTAAATCTTTTGATTATATAATGGCTGATAGGGATCCCCAATGATTATAATTTAGTAAGATACTTTTTAAGTAATATGACTAGAGGCGCGTTCAAAGTTGCGTTTTTTGGATGCGTATTTAAACGTATCCCAGAAAGGCATGCATTTTTCCATGTTACCCTGATTTGGAAACATTTTCTGCATTGCTGGTGTAAGCACCTGTGTCCCAATGTTGACACAACTGCTTACACTTCCAGCAATAATTAAAAACCAGCCGAACGCATGGTAACATATGAAAACACATGCATTTCTGGGATGCTTTCCTTAATATAGTCTCCAAAAAACAAAGGAAACAGGGCTGAGACGCAGATCAGAAACGAGTTAGATCTACTTTCCTCAATACAGTCTCCAAATGAGCTAAAACCGGACCAGTGAACTTAGGAAACCATGTGCATGGAGAAAGTAGTCAGGTCGAAAACTGCTCTTTTTATTATTTATTTTAATCATTTGAAGAGCATCTACCATCAGGATGAAGGACTTATGCAAATGAGCCTGAGGGGCTTCAGGCTCTGTAGGTGTTAATGGAACCTGGAGCCCCTCATGCTCATTTGCATACAGTCCTTCATCCTGGTGGTAGATGCCCTTTAAACTTGCTGTTGACATACTTACCTTTATGAAAAATCGGAATCCTTTGGAATCTTTGAGGTAGAAGCTTGGCATTCGATATTTTGCGTATGGAGTTTCCATAGGTGTGACTTGCCTTGGAGCCGTAGCTTCCTGACTTTCCACCCCATGGAATATTACTACTTGTTTGTTTTTAATAAAGGGATCAAGGATTCCTTATTGCGCGATGCATCACGACAGTGCAAATATCACTCGAAGACGTCAAACAATGAAAACACCGATCCCAACGTGGAAATCAAACAGCAACATCCCCGAGTCAACATAAAGGGAGTGACAACTGAATGTTCCTGACAAAATGTTTTACAACACCCTAAAAAGTAAACTAATATATTTCAACAAGATTAGTTGGGTACATAGTTTTATCAAGATGATGTATGGTATACGCCTATCCTGATATGTATATAAGACAACTACCGGTTCCATGTGTTTTTTGCCCAGACTAACTTGTCCTCGCGAGCATCAAGAACTATTCAAGAATTAGACTTCCATCCATTATACTCACTGCACTGGTCGACTTGAGACGAGACCTAACAAAGCCAATATTAATTAACTACTTAAAGACATAATAGTACTGAAAGGGCTGAGGTGACTTGCCGACTTGTGCAGTACTATTATGTCCTGCTTCTGGCACCCGCTCCCAAGTAGACCCAGAAGATGCAGCTGTCAGATGTATATTACAGCTGACATCCGCCTGTAATACCCACGATTTTTGAAAAATTATTGAAAATTGTTAAACCATTTTTAGATCCTTTGCAATTTGCTCTAATACACTTGTTGAATAGGGTGTATTCCCATCTGAACACCCCGAAGACCTCAGTACAACTGACCTTCTTCGACTTCAGTAGTGCATTCAATACTATTATTCCCGCACGACTAGAAGAGAAACGGTGGTCTATGGTTGGTGTAGAACTGGCTGGATAACTGTCTGATGCACGACTTGACAACTCGTCCACAGAAAGTTCGAATAGGGGGCACGTGGCCTGACGAGGTGGTGTGTAATATAGGTGCCCCGCAGAGGGGGGGGGGGTTCTGGCGCCCTTTTAATGTATTATTTACACCTCGGACTTTAGGAAAAATTAACCTGAAATAACCAAAAATTTTAAGACCATTCAGTGTTCGTGGGATGCATAAAGTATGGCGTAGACATAGGAGCACATTTACTAAGGGTCTGCACAGTGCATTTTCGCCGGGTTCCTGACAATTTCCGATTTGCACCGCATTTAAATGGGGTTTTTGGGGCACGCGATCAGATTTTGGCTCAAACACGCCGACTTGCATGCGACACAAATCGGGGGGCGTGGTCGCCAGTTAACCTGACTGATTCAGACTGAGCGCGGGATTTACAATTCAAATTGTGTCGCAAGACAATACACTCACAATGAACTCCGGTGGACTTCAATTCCTTTATTTATATAGTGCACACAGATTCTGCAGCGCTGCACAGAGTTTGCCAAATCAGTCCCTGTCCCCAATGGGGCTCACATTCTCATCAACCTACAAGTTTGTTTTGGAGTGTGGGAGGAGACCGGAGGACCCGGAGGAAACCCATGCAAGTAAATCTTTCAAGGAAAATTATGGATTCTAGAGCATAGTACATACACACCCAAACAGTTTTTGTATTGAAATAACTTTTACAGAAGAAAAGATATGTTATATTGTACCTTGCAAGTCCATGTGAGATGTGACTTGGTACTAGTCAACTGGGCGTGGCCATAGAGGAGTGCCCCCCCCACACACACACACACACACATACACACTCGAGAAACTGCTTCTCCATGTGTCCTTTTCAAATCAAAAGGAGACGTTTCTGAGAGTGGGGAGGGGCAACCGCTTCTTTTTAGCCACCCCCAGGGGACGAGTGCCCAGCAACAGCTCACGTGGCATTGAAAGGTGAAATATAACATAGCTTTTTTTTTAACAATGGGTCGTGATCTGAATATGAACTTTGACCTGTCATAAAGACTCAAAATTGTGGAACATATTATCATTATCAATGTTTAATAAGGATAAATGATAACTTGCACCTGGCACGCAATGAAATAATCAATAAGGGACTTTTCACATGTCAATTTGACTTAATTATTACCTTGTAATCTAATAGGCAATGTGTTATTTTTATGTCATTGTTACTTGCTAATTATTAATTGCAACTAAGGCAAAACTGACCAATGACTAGGAAATTATCCAATACTGCTATGACGCCGTCCAATGATGGCAAGGTCACTTCATAAGTAAACGCTGTTAGGATCAGTGGATCCTCTGGACCACCGCGGGAGATGGAACTAGCCAACACCCGGAACCGGAGCCTACCGGCACCTGGTATTCACCAGAGCCCGCCGCAAAGCGGGTTGAACTTGCTGCGGCAGGATACCACCAGGTCGTTCCCAGGTGCAACCAGCCCGCGGTGGCAGCCGAGGTCGAGGTACCTTAGCGGATGACAATCTCGTAGACAGGTCCAGGCACAGGGTCAGGGCAGGCGGCAGAGATGCAACGTCAAGTCCAAGTCCGGGGTCAGCAACAGGAGGTCCAGGCAGGTGGGAACGGGAACACAGGCACACGGAACACAGCAACACGGAGGAACTCAGGTAACACGGCAACACAGGACTCAGGAGCGGGAACACACAGGAACGCAGGAATACACAGGAACGCAAGAATACACAGGAACGCAGGAATACTCGCTTGGAAGCTTTCTCTAAGGACTGTACAACAAGCACCATTTGCTAATGTTAAAAGGCTAAAGGACCTGTGACAATGTCACCCTGGTCACATGATATTAGGCCATCATTCCAGGTCCTTTAGCCTTCTAACATTAGCAAACTGTACAACAAGCACCATTTGCTAATGTTAAAAGGCTAAAGGACCTGTGACAATGTCACCCTGGTCACATGATCAGCTCAGGTTGATTAGTCCTGCCTGGATAGTGCAGGCAGCTCCGAGTAAGTGGAAGTAATGCGGTACGTTTACTTACTCTATCCGGAGTTCACCGAAAGTTCATTCTCCGATGATCATACACTCTGCCTCGATTCACTAAGGTCGTGCGCCTGATTTCCTGCATGTGTCGCTTCCCCGCTCAGGTCCGCCGGAGTTCACCATCTATTTTGTGGTGCATGTGAGTGCATTGTCTTGCAACACAATTTGAAAGTGAAATCCCACGCTCAGTCCGAATCAGTCGGATCGTCCGATGGCACACACCCCGTTTTCTGTCGCATGGAAGCCGGCTCAGCTGCGCCAAAATCTGATCGCGTGCGACACAAACCCAGTGCAAACCCCTGTTAAATACCTGTCCAAGCCGTGCGATCCCACAAAAACGGTGAACAGTCCGACGAAAGTGTCGGACCCATAGTAAATGTGCCCCAATCTGTCACGAGAAAATAATCTCAAAATCACCTGGATATGTTAAAGCGTTCCAAAGTTATAACCACAAGAATATCTGGATTAGCGTGCCTGTGGAACACTGTAACGGATCTATAGCAAATTCTCCATATAGTGCAATACAGTAATAGTATGGAAGAGTTCCCCGACAGCACAGAGCTGCTAATGCAGCAGAGCCAAACTAGGGTCTCCCTTCATACCAACTGGCCGGGATTGATCACCTATAGACTAGGAGTGCCACAGGGGGACTATCTACCATATTATACTAAGGCCTACCTGCCGGCCTAGATAGGTGTGGATGAGGCCTGGTTTAGAACCAAGCTCCAGTGACACCAGCCACAAGACCATTACCAAGTCAGACCCTCCAGTCCCATCCACTGTCAGTCACCGGTGCGGTACGTTGCCCAAATCATGAGAATATTTTTCTGGTTCTGAACCCTAAAATGCTTATACTAGGCTTTGTGGAGAATAATGGCTTTGGCAGGAGTTATTAAACAAATTGGCTACATTAACGTGCTAAAAATTTGATGGGGCTGAGCACTCCTTACCCCTCCCCTCTCCATAGAGGGTGCACCGAACCTGTCCAGCAAACAGCGCAACCAGACTTGGCGCCAGCTGTCAGAGCGGGTAAGCACCCTGCTACCAATTGATTAGATCTGATAAAAGTGAACCTGCCATCAGGAACCTAACTAACAGACCCTGAGAGACCCTACAAGGTGATGGGGGAAAGACTTACTTCGTTTGGTAGATGCTGGATGTTGGGGTGGACAGGTAACAAGAAGTCACACATAGACCATTATTCACGCTAAGACACTGAGGGACGAAAAACAGATAAAGACAAACAAGTCAGAAAGAATCGAGTAAAAAAAAATGTCGGCCAAGGTACAGAATCGCATCACTAGAGAGAGGTCGAGTAAACGTAGTAGAGGTTGGATACACCGAATAGCAAGTAACAGCGCAAGATCAGAGGGAACAGGTATAAGGAGACCATTAGAACCAGAAGGGTGTAATGGGACTGGGAAGGTATATAAAGGAGTTCCTGGACGCCGCCTACAGCAGCTGACTAGATCGGCCATCCATCATTCTAGTAACCATTGCTGGATAGGGCTAAGCTGCAGAGAGCTGAGTGTGGCTCATTCAATTCCATCATCGGGACTTCAAGTTCCATCATTGCTTGCGGTTCTCCCACAGGTTCTAGCGCGCTCACGCTACAGACTTCTCATGGGAGGTTGACCACACAAACGCAGAGTGTTTCCTCGTTTCCATCATAAAATGGTGAGTACATAAAACACATACACATTCCCACCCCAAATCTATAGTTTTGAATAAATGTAGTGTAGCAGGTCAGGGGGCTGTTCGGGAGGATTAACTAGGGAACATTTTAGGGAACAGGAATTTTTAATGCCGCCATGTGAGTTCACTGCAAAGGGGCCCACTGAGGCTCACCTAATTTTGCACAGTGGCTCTCTGTGACCACTTAGACTCGGTTTTGAGCTGAAATTTTCTCCCCGCGCTTTCCAAAATCCATTTATTAAGCACCATATACAGGAGCCATTGTCTGCTGCTGCTGTGCCGGTTAGAAGAGGAGTCGTGATGCTATTCTGCCACAGGCCATTAATATGAGCTCTGAGCTGTGATTGGTTACTATAGACAATGAGTATAAAACACTTGTGTATGAGGTAATATGGATAAGGATACAGTGATGTCAGAGACAATCAAAGACAGAGAAGGTCAAAAACAGTCACTGAAAGAGACGGTTAGAGAAAGTCACTGAAAGAGACAATCAGAGACAGTCATTCAGAGATGGTCAGAGACAGCCTCTGAAAAAGACGGTCAAAGACAGTCACTGACAGAGAAGGTCAGGGACAGAGACAGTCAGAGACAGAGAGAGTCAGAGAGAGAGCTAGATACATATAAAATATTTTTGTTAACCCATTCTATATTGTTATATCCCGGGAAGCACCGGCTTAAGGGGGATATTTGTCGCGGTTGGCGCACACAGGTAATTCACGTAGACGGGAAATGTATTTTGAAACAATGTTTTATTCGGTAACTCTGGAACACAATGCGTTTTGAAGTCCAATATGACTCCTTTATCCGGAGTTCACCTTCTTCTTCCCGGTGCTTGTAAGTGTGTGTCTTGCTAAACAATTTGAAATGTTAAATCCCGCGCGTAGACTGAATCCGTCAGGTTGTGCGACGGCCCACCTCCCGATTTGTGTCACGTGCAAGCCGGCACTGATACGCCAAAATCCGATCGCGTGTGACACAATCCCCGGCGCGATGCGGCGTGGATTGGAAATCGTCAGAATATCTGACCCAAGTGCGGCAGCCGCAGGACCCTTAGTAAATGAGCCCCCTTGTGTCAATAACTGGAAGGTCGTCATCAGCTAGAATTCTCAGGTTTTCCTCTTTCTTCCATTCTTAAAGTGACCGTTCATTAGTTAGACCTTAGGACAGTGCACGTCGGGACCGGTTGGACGGGGTGAGCCCTCTCCAACTTGAGATGTTGATATCCTTAAATAAGATGATGCTCTGCATTCAGTTAGGGGTTCACTAAAATCACATTAAGAGATAGAGAGGACCCTGCTCATAAGGGCGCACATTCTAAATATACGTAGAATATGGGAGGACCCTATAGCCTTAGGTTATTACAAAAATTTCAGAGAAAATTAATATCATAATGAAATGTCTCTGCTCAACCCCCTGTACGTTAAGGCACGGCCTCTTTTTTTATAATCCTCCAAGTGTCACTTTATAGGGTTATAACCTTTGAAAATTTTAAAGGACATCTACCACCAGGATGGAAGACTGTATGCAAATGAGCCTGAGGGGCTACAGACTCCATTAACATCTATGGAGCTTGGAGCCCCTCAGGCTCATTTTCATGCAGTCTTTCATCCTGGTGGTAGATGTCCTTTAACTTACCAAAATTATTTTCAGATTGTTTTTTTTGTGACACATTGGGGCTCATTTACTAAGGGTCCGTCGGACGCATTTCCGCCGGGTTTCAGGGAATTTTTCCGATTTGCCCTGAATTGCCCCGGGTTTTTGGCGCGGATTGGGGCGCATGGGCCGGGCTTCAAACCCCACCAAATCGGGGGGCGTGGCCATCGGATTCAGACAAACCGCGGAATTTTACTTTGAAAATTGTGTCGCAAGATAAAGCACCGGGAAGAAGATGGTGAACTCCGGCAGACCTTGACACATGCAGGAAATTGGACGCACGATCTTAGTGAATCGCGGCAGACCCGAATAACGACGGACATTCCGGATCGGCGGCGTCAACGGGACGGGTAAGTAAATGTGCCCCATTGTACTTTACGTTAGTAGTTAATTTTGGTTGATATGTTTTGCGTTTTATTTATGAAAAACAAAAATTTGCTAAATTGTTTGAGGAATTTGTCATTTTCAAAATTTTAAATGATCTGTTTTTGAGACGTACATTTTAACCACCCAAATTAGTTACTTACTAATATTTCCCATATCTCAACTTTATGTTGAGTCCTTTTATTCTAATATGACGTTAGATGGCTTTTGGGATCATTTTTGTTTTAAATAAGTTTGAAATATAAAATTATTAAAATCCCCCAGTTTTCAAAAGTACACCCCTGAAACTATTAAAAACCGTTTTTTTAGGAACATTTTTAACCCTTTGAGTGCTGCATAGTAACAGACGGGATCTTACAGGAACTTCCTGCGAAAAGCCCTGGGGTCCTGATTGGACCTCAGGGCTGCCACAGACGGCGTAGGGCGTCGACGATTGTGAGGGAGAGACCTCCAGCAGGCAAGATACCATATATACTCGAGTATAAGCCTAGTTTTTTAGCACAAAAAATGTGCTGAAAACCCAAACTCGGCTTATACTCGAGTAAAAAAAAATATAGGTTTTGCCAGGTTTTTTTGATAAAATTAGGGGCCTCAGCTTATACTTGAGTCGGCTTATACTCGAGTATATACGGTAAATACCATGTTCCCACTAACCGCAGCCTTTAACAGGTCAAACACTGTGGAGCTCAATCTGGCCGCGGGTGTTACACAGGGGTGTCAGCTGTAAGTTACAGCTGACTCCCGGGTCTTTGATGCTGTCCCAATTCCGAGTATGAACCGGAATCAGCTCAGTGTCCGATATATCAAAGTCTGTAATTAGATAATGACGAACAAACATAGTCTTGTGTACATTAGCCGAAATCCTGTTTGTCCAAGAATACTAGGTGGGTCATGGTGACTTTCGTGACGTGACGCTTCCTCACTTTGTGACCACTACATACCACGTCAGGGATATTTTTGGCCAAAAACATCATTCGCCCCTTTGAAAATTTCTGATTGGTATTTTATGCTATTTTATGCTGATTTGCTAATAAACTTTCTGATTCATGTACAGTTATTTTTGACAACAATTTTTGACATTAAAAGTTATCCCGAGATAGGGGTTAACTTGCTGATTGGTAGGGGTCCAATGAATCATGGGTCCGTTGTACCCCAAATGAATGGAGTGATAGGTCGAGCATGTGCACTGCTTCTTCTTTGGCTCTGACAGAAGTAGCGGAGTACTGCACAGATGAATAGAGAAGTAGGGCCCATGTTTTGTTCATTTAGGGGTAGAATAACCCCCCATTATGGTGATTCATGGTGGTCCCACCAATGCGACAGCACCGATAGGTAAGTTTTCCCCCTATCCACAGGATAACTTATTGCAGGTGGACAACTCCTTTAAGACCACAATGGGGGTCATTTACTAAGGGCCCGATTCGTGTTTTTATGGTGGGTTACCTGAATTTTTCCGTTTTGCGCTGATTTTCCCTGAATTGTTTTTGGCACACGCGATCGGATTGTGTCGCATCGGTGCCGGGTTGCACACGATGGAAATCGGGGGGCGTGGCTGTACGAAAATCTGACGGATTCGGAAAAACAGCCGCATTTAAAAAAAAAAAAGTGGCCCTTTACACGCGCTTACCTGCACCCGGCCCGGCTTGGTGAACTTCAGTGCATTCAAAGCAGCAGCGACACCTGGTGGACGTCGGAGGAACTGCCTTAGTGAATCGCCGGAAGACCCAAATCCTCCACACAGAACGCGCCGCTGGATCGCGAATGGACCGGGTAAGTAAATCTGCTCCTGTGAGTTTAGTGGCTGTTAGACGACAGTATGGAATATTTAAAGGGGTTGGCCATTTTGCCTCACGTTTTCTGTAATGTGTGGGAGGCAGGAAATTTACCTATATACATCTATTAATAGTTATGCTTCTCTTTCTCCATATGTAAAGTGCAGTCTCCTGTCTTTTACCTCATCAGCCAGACATTCCTAACATAAAATGGCCGCAGATGGAGGGTCATGTGATCTTTATCAGTCTATGAACAATCGCCCTGCCGGGACCTTGGTCTTATATTCATTAAAATACTATCATAAGCTCTTGGCAGGGCTATTGCTCATGGACATGCGGCCATTTTACGGACAGGAATCTCTGGCTGATGAGGTAAGAGACAGGAGGCTTCACTTTAAATATCAAGAAAGCGGAGCAGAACTATTACTAGATATACATTAGTAAATTACCTCATATCCTGCCTCCCTCACATACATACATATTACAGAAAACATGAGGTAAAGTGACCGACCCCTTCGAAAGTTTTTATACTGTCACCTGAGGAACAACAAAGAGAAATACTTTGGAATTCAGGACAATGACAACATTCCAATCCTTGAAATGGAGACTCAACATCATGGCACCTGAATTTATGGCTCATTCCTGGACTCCTTCAGCCCATCCCCCTCCCCCTGACAGTCTCCAGATTCCTAAATTCTTACCCCCATTAACCTTCCATCCTAACAAAATCCTCAGTTTTATTGCCATGTCTTATCTAGAGGATCTACCCCTTCATGTACCAACTACTTGGTGGGACATCTCCTCCATGTTCTTCAGAGAGCACGGACAAGGTACAAACAACCATGTTCTCTCTAGTTCCACCATCTCTAAGGGGTTTACCAATGTTGTAAGTTACTACCTACGTATAGAATAGGGGGTAACCAGCTGATCTGTGAGGGTCTAAATGCTGAGACCCCCAGTGATCACAAGAACTCTGTTCTCATTAATGGGTCAAGTGGCAGAACAAATGCTCCATTCAACAGTATAGGGGTGTTGGAAGTAGAAGGCTACATATGGGTCTACAATCAACCTTCTTGATGAATGGAGTGAAAGGAGGATTTGTCCCTTCTGCCTGCTTTCAATCTGCGGTTTCAGGACCTTTGGAGGTCCTCCAAAAGTCCTGAAATGGCTCTTGTATACATTTGTATTGAAAGCAGGAAGAGATGTTCGAGGAATTCATGGGTGAAGGTCCTTCACTTTATAAAATTTTCCGTGTGACTTGGGTGGCCATGGGCCCCCTACAAGGCTTGACTACCGCCCAAACCATATATATTATAACCCATTAATGCCTGACCCTAACCGATCACTTTAGTAACCAGTGAAAATGGGATGCGTTGGAAATATGGTACAACCAAAGTTGTCTCAATTCTGTAAGTTATCCACTACTCAGTCAGTAATCAGACCCTCACTGATTACAAGAGTAGGACTCCCACCAAGCAGTATAGAATGGATGGTGGTAGGTAGATCATGGGTGAAGCAACAGGTCGAACATGTGTCCTACCGGCCCAATCAATACTGTGACAGTCTTCGAAATTTCTGAGCTCAGTGCTCGGCTAGATCCAGCACATGTATAGAAAGTGCTACAGACATTATACAATTTTCAACACCCCCATAGTATTGAACGGGACACCCGTTCTCTGGATTGTTGGGGGTCTCATTCTAATGACCGGTGGAGATCCCAGAAGTCACCAATCACCAATCAGCTTGATATCCACTATGCTCTACGTAGGGGATAACTTGTACGATTGGTACAACCCTTTTAACATCCTAAGAACGCTACAGAAGTATGAGTGTTGTTGATTCAAGAATCTTTCTATATAGCCAGCCAGCCCCCTGTAGTATGTAGCCTCCCAGCCCATGTAGTATGTAGCCTGCCAGCCCCTGTAGCATATAGCCTGCCAGCTCCCTCGAGTATATAGCCTGCCAGCCCCCTCGAGTATATAGCCTGCCAGCCCCCTCGAGTATATAGCCTGCCTGCCCCCTTGAGTATATAGCCTGCCAGCCCCTGCCTGTAAGGAAAAAACTAGTTAACTCACCTTCCGACGCTCCCCCGCATCCATGGTGGCTCCGACATTGGCTCCCGGTCCGTCGCAGGCACCCTGACGTCAGCTGCAAGCTGACATCATAGTGTGTGCCACTGTTCTGCTGACGTCACGAAGACTACGATGGACCGGGACCCGATGTCGGAGCCGCGATAGATGCCGGGGAGTGTCGGAAGGTGAGTTAACTTTTTTCCTTGACTCGAGTATAAGCCGAGTTAGGGTTTTTCAGCACATTTTTTGTGCTTAAAAACTCGGCTTATACTCAAGTATATACAGTAAGTATATGTGAATAGTAATCCTGGAGTTGGAGGAAATAGATGGCAAATTAATGGTATACCATTACGGCGTTCCCTCAAGAATGTTTTAGCTGGAGACCAAGAGCCTCAAGACTGCAGTGGAAGGAGTAATTTATGGCATCAGGTGTCACCATTCATCCCGTGAAAGAGATAGAAAGGGTCAAGATAAGCGTAAACGGCCTAAGACATCATTAATACGTATACAATGTTATAGATCGCAATGTTTAGCCAATAACAAACATCCAAATATGTCATAGTTGACTTATGTGATTTCTTCTCAAGATGGTATGAAAATCCTTTGTGATGTCGGTGAACACCCTCTACGATGCTCGCTCTTTAAGCATCAAATAACCCGAACTGTTCGCACTACTCAATAACTACTTTATCGCTCTCACACGTTAAATAACATCGCTGTCTCTACTCTGAAGGGGAGCTATTCTAATTGTTTGGCGAGCCTGTGGTGCTTGGCAAGCGTCTCGAGAAGAGGCTGGAGATCATTCCAAATCTGTGCTGTAAACTTAGCTGCACACGTGAGGATCCAACTCTTGCGTAAAACTCTATTATTCATACTGAAGGAGTGAAATGTTATTCCTACAGTGGGATGGGGTGGGAGAGAAGTCAGGTTAAGTCAATCTCAATAAACTCAAGCCTATTACCTCCTTAATATCAGAAGGTCCTTCCTAAATGCTGTCCTTCCTAAACCTCTTACCCAAGCCTACCCCCTCCTCCAGTCTCAAGAGCTCCTTTTGCGGACCCCCAAACTTCCTAAGCTGCTTACTCACGCCCACTCCTCCACCTCCAGTTTTAGGAGGTCCTTTTGGGGATCCCCAAGCTCCTTACTGAAGCATACTCTTCCAGTTTTAGGACACTAGGACCTTTGATAGAGACCTCTAGTGTTGGATGGAAAATATCTCTGACCTATCTGATGTGGAATGGAGGGAGGTGGAACTTTCCTTCTTTGACTGCAGGGTCGGAGACTGCAATCTTCTAATTCTGACTGTTTCTGCACCAGGTTTATTACACCCCTGTGTGGTTGGGTGTGCTGCCTTCTGTTCTATGTTTCCACTACCGGTTGGAGGGGCTCTTTCATTCATGGGGTCTTCTTTTGTCATATAGTTTCCTCATTCTGCTGGAGTTCGTTAGAGACCATTTCGGGTTTCCTTGAGTCCTGTCTCCTCAGGTCTGCTGCTCCGTGTGATTAAAAGGGTTTTCTCACGAACAAAAGTTAGGCCCTATCCACGGGTCCGACGGAGATACGTGGGACCCCATGGGACCCCCCACTGATTAGCAAGTTAGGCCCTATCCTGTGTCTGAAAAACATGAGTTTCTTATCTTCAATATGACAACAAAAGCATGGTTCTAGATACAAAAGAACTGAAGTTAGGCGGTCAAAATGTCCCTTTTGCTGTAGCCTCTAAAGTTCACTCATCTAAGGCAAAACATGACTCTTCTCTGCTCATTGTCACATAACTTTGGAGCTGATTTTCTTATAGGTAAATGGGTCAGACTTCACATAGGAGAAGGAATTCTAGAAAGGACATTTCATCCCCTACCTGAAGGGGCCAGTGGTTTGATAAAATCTGGTGACAGGTTCCCTTTAAGTTTTTTGTGTTAATACAAAAAAAGTGCAAAGATAATCAAGAGAAAATTGTCAGAAGTCAGAAGTCTTAAAGCTGATGAATGAGAAAGAAGAATCCTCAGATACTAGAATCCTTCCCAAGTTCCTAACGGAACCTTGAGGACACCTCCTTGGGGCATCAAAAGAATGGTTATATTTTGCCCATGTAGGGAGAGTGTAAAGGAGTATTTCACAAGTTATGGTTCACCAAATTTCAGAAATCTAGTAATGATGCTGAACAGTATTTTCTATTGCAATGGCTGATCTGAAAGTGGTTATAACAGTGGGGATATGCAGACAGTAAGGACTTCATGGCCTCCTCCATAAACCCCCCTCCCCCATATGAAGCAGGAAATGGGATGTTACAAGAAATCAAGATTTTTTTAGCAATACTAAATTACAATCATCAAACTTTCTCAAGTTAGGGTTCACCAAATTTCAGTAATCTAGTAATGATGCCCAATGTTATATGCTATTCTTTATTCCTATAAACTTTGTGGTTCATCTTGAAACACTAAATCTGAAATGAACTATGACCTTAAAAGCCCCCAAGATGGGATCCCATTTATTATCCTCTCAGAAAGACAACCCCCGACTAGCAAGATACTTTTTAAGATAAACGATAATCTCTGAGTAGAGAGGAATAAGTGGGTTTCATCTTGGTGTGCAGTATTTGAAAAAGTCCACCAGGAAGATGAAAATGTCATGATGGAACAAATTGTGAGGAATGTTCCCAAGAAAGGGGCATAGAAATTCCTTAAGAAGAGTGTTTCTCTATTCTCGAGTTGGTTTGAAAATGGTTGATTTGCAATGGCTGATCTGAAAGTGGTTATAACAGTGGGGATATGCAGACAGTAAGGACTTCATGGCCTCCTCCATAAACCCCCCTCCCCCATATGAAGCAGGAAATGGGATGTCACAAGAAATCAAGATTTTTTTTGCAATACTAAATTACAATCATCAAACTTTCTCAAGTTAGGGTTCACCAAATTTCAGTAATCTAGTAATGATGCCCAACGGTATTTACTATTCTTTATTCCTATAAACTTTGTGGCTCATCTTGAAACACTAAATCTGAAATGAACTATGACCTTAAAAACCCCCAAGATGGGATCCCATTTATTATCTTCTCAGAAAACCAACCCCCGACTGGCAAGATACTTTTTAAGATAAACGATAATCTCTGAGTAGAGAGGAATATGTAGGTTTCATCTTGGTGTGCAGTATTTGATCAAGTCCACTAGGAAGATGAAAATGCCATGATGGAACAAATTGTGAGGAATGTTCCCAAGAAAGGGGCATAGAAATTCCTTAAGAAGAGTGTTTCTCTACTGTACAACAAGCACCATTTGCTAATGTTAAAAGGCTAAAGGACCTGTGACAATGTCACCCTGGTCACATGATATTAGGCCATCATTCCAGGTCCTTTAGCCTTCTAACATTAGCAAACTGTACAACAAGCACCATTTGCTAATGTTAAAAGGCTAAAGGACCTGTGACAATGTCACCCTGGTCACATGATACTGTACAACAAGCACCATTTGCTAATGTTAAAAGGCTAAAGGACCTTTGGCAAAGTCACCCTGGTCACATGATATTAGGCCATGCCCTTCACTCACTCTATAGATCCCTAGATGCCAGTCAAGTTTAGAACTCTGATTTTTATGGGGATTTGAGGGAAACAATTTTTAGCTAAAATAAGGGTTGTCAGTTAGTTACTAGGGCTTTATCGTAACCTGCTAGTAGCTGTATTTGTGAAAAATACGGTGACAGGTTTCCTTTAAGAGTTTACAGGTGTAATGGATGGATAAGAGCTCATTTACTAAGTGTTGCGCACTGCACTTTCGTCAAACTGTGCACTGTTTTCGGGGATTGCACGGCTTTGACAGGTATTTAACAGGCTGTCTGATTGTGTCGCACCCGATCATTTTTAGCGCAGCTGCCCTGACTTCCATGCAAAATCGGGGGGCGTGCCGTCTGACGATCCGACTGATTCGGACTGAGCGCACCCAAGCACTTACATGCACCACAAAGAATAAGGTGAACTCCGGCGCATGATCGTCGGGCAATGCACTTTCGGTGATCTCCTCCGGACGGGTAAGTAAATGTGCCCCATAGAGTCTAAAAGTCTTATCTCTACATTGATCTCATACCCTGGAGAAAATCTAATTAAACTGCACCTGTTTTATTAGGATGTAGGTGCCAGATATCTGCTGCTACATAAGTTCTCGGCTTCGGTGCAGAGCCGAACCGGCATCGGCTCAACGCGGTACTAGTACGGCGTTGAGCGCTAAGGGGTTAAGAGGCTGAAGGACCTGAGATGATGTCACTGTGGTCACGTGACATGAACTGTGACCAGTAAGGAGGCATAAAGCATGGGAAGGAGTAGATGGGAGGGGCTGGCTGAGCAGGACACGCCCCCTTCTGATACCAGGTAATATAAGATAAAAGGTGATTTATGGGGATGTAAGCAAAACCATTTTTAGCTAAGAGAAGGGGGTCAGTCAATGAATAGAGCTCTATGGGAACCTGTCACTGGCTGAATATGTGCAAATGTGCTGACAGGTTCCCTTTAAATACAAAGTGATCAAAAGGTAGTACAGTCCTGCAAATGGCGGCAATTTAATCGCCAAAGTATGAAAAAGTTATTAGCGTCAGAAGCTTTTTTTTTTTTTCGTACAAAAAAATACGAAAAAGAAAGTTACTACCAATAATGGCCTATTGTACCCCAAAAGAAAAACACAAAAAAGTAAAAAAAAAAGGACCTAAAACCTCATAAAAAGTTCAATAATAAATATTCTCACAAAAAATATCCTAATCATCCGGCACTGTGCAGCAATCTACAACCGATATTTCCTCCTTAGGTCACTAGGGGGAGCACTGTCTTCATCAGAGCACAGGAAGACTACAATTCCCAGAAGCCATTGCGTCTAAGGGAGCGTCTACAAAGAGCGGCTCATGTTATGTCGGTTGGTCGCTGTTTTAGTGTAGCTAAGGGGTTAATATCCCTTGAAGGTGCGGGCTACACAGGGTTGGGCCTCATTCACACTGGAGTTTCCGGCTCAGTATTTTGCATCAGTATTTGTACGCCAAAACTAATAAAGAAGCAAAAAAAAACACAATATAAAAATAATTCAAAAAAATTTTTGTTAACCCTTTATGTCTTCTACTTGTGGGTTGCAAAGTCTGACGCAAATATGCGAGTGTGAATGGAGCCTAGTAATTAAAGGGAATGTGTTACATGAGGGGGGTGCTGTGTATAGTAACGTTGTGGGCGCTTTGTAGACGGGCCCTGACGGTTCGCCTGGATGTTTATGGCAACCATGAGCTGCCATCGGCAGGTAGACCCTCTATTAGACAGGTGAGAGAGCCCCGGGGGGAGCCCCACACATTGGGGGGACCCCTACGTGATGTAAGAAACCGAATACTAACATATGACAGATTACGGGGGGGGGGAGGGGTTTGTTTACATCTGCAAACTGTTACCCTGATGTAAAATTATCTTTTTGTTGTCAATAAAGTTGATTGAAATGTCCCGCCATAGGCTTTTTGGGTGTAATATATGAGGTACGGAGAACCGAGACCCCCTAAATATACACAGACGCCATACGGATCACCCCAATTGCGTATATAGACCCCCTTAAACAATACAGACCCCAGACCCTATTGTATATAAGCTCCTTCTGCTCCCTAGAGGTAGAAAAATATGTCTGCTTTCTTCCAAGAACAGCGCCTCTCCTGACCGCGGGTAGTGTGTGGTATTGCAACTTAGGTCAATTCGTTTTTATACAGGGGCTGCAATACCGGAACTGGCCACGATCAGGTCATGGCGCTGTTTTTGGTCAGGATGCATCTACATCCTGTTTAAAGGACACAGACATTATACCCCCACACTGGAGAACAAAACTCTATGTTTGGCCCCCAGATCGGACCCTATTGTATATAGGTCCAGATAAGTGCGGACCAATGACCAGACCACCTTAAACATTCCAAAGACCCCAGATAAGACCCTTCCTCCATATACAGACTATAGACTGAATCCCTCTTATAGAGCCTGCTGTGTAGACCCCAGACCAGAACCTTAAATACAGATTGCAGATAAGACCCCCCCACCATACACAGACCAAAGACTGGATCCCCCCAAACTAAACCGTACCAGATCCAGGCCAGATCCCCCTAACAAATACAGACCAAATACTAAAGCCTCCTATACAGACCCCAGACCAGAACCCCAAATAGAGATGATGCAATTACCTTATAGCGACCCCTATCTAGTATAGGTAGAACTACACCCCTGCCCCTTTTTATGCAAATTAGTGGGGAACACTTTATGGTTTGCAGCATTCATTATCCCCGATGTGTTTTTCGGCAGGTGCCTCCATTGCCTATGCAAAAACCTCTCGAGGTACGAGTCAGACCTAGAACCTCTGCCCCCAAATATCAAGGACAAGCTGATAACCATCCTGAGCGTCCAGGGGCGTCTCACAGACTCCAACATCGGGCAGGTATGGAAATGTGTGAATGGAGCATACAACAATCTAACAACAGCGCCACCCCTGTCTGATGGTTGTATCTGGTATTGCAATTCAGCTCTATTAAAGTGAATGGGGCTGTGCTGCAATACAACCTGAGGACAGGGGTGGTGTTGAAGTAAGGAAGCCATGTTTTTTAAAAATTTTGGAGAACCCCTTTAAATTGCCATGTAAGATACCTACAGTGCTCCTCTCCATGTCAAAGGTCTGTGCTGCAGCCTAACAGCTACGACGATCTTGATATCAATTGATATTGATCCCTCATCTTAAAGGGGTTTTCCAGATTGTTGTACTGACAGGTCGACCCCACCCCTCCAGGTCCTGCATCCGTCAGTCAAAAGACTGGACCTCCGCGAATGCAACGTGTCTGACGACGCTCTACGGCTGATATCCCGCTGCAGACAGCTCCAAAAAATAAACCTCAACTCCGGCAGAGGATTGGAGAGAACCTCAGTCACCTCTGAAGGTAATGTAGGGGACATAAAAAGACATGGCTGCTTCATTCTGGAACAGCGCCACCCATGTGTATGGGTTGAGTCTGGTACTGCAACTGTTATAGCCACATATAACAAGTTTATAGGTGCAGTGCTGTATTAAGTCTGTTAAGAGCCACCACTAGGGGGAGCTCACTGTATACAGATATGTTATTCCTATAGATAAACTGACCCCTATTAGTGGAGTCACTTAATTACCACTTTTTATCCCCCCAGGAATCACAGCGGTTGCCGAGTCGTGCCCATACCTCCGCGAAGTCACACTCAAAAAATGTTATAATCTGACGGACGATGGGATCCTGGCTCTGTCGCTGAATTGCCCCTTACTCCAGATTGTTAATCTGAGCGGTTGCTTCAGAGTAGGTGACCCATCCTTGCAGGCGCTGGGGCAGAATTGTCCTCTGCTGCACAGCGTGGACCTATCTGCCACAAAGGTAAGAGCTACATAGACCGTCTTAGTCGCTGACTACGGCAGTGATGTCATTATTACTTGTGACTATGATATCATTATCGCCCCCTGCAGGTCACAGATGACGGCATTATTGCACTTGTGTCTGGGAAATGTTCGGAGAATTTAAAGGTACGGTCTATAAATTTAGTTTAGAAAAATATTGTTAATCTGTAGAACAGCGCCTCCCACACCCACAGGTTAAATCTGGTACTGCAGGTCATCTGCATTAAAGCGTATAACACTGATTTGCAGTACCGAACACAACCTGTGGATAAATATAGTGTTGTTTCCAAGAAGGGAGCCATGTTTTTTTTTTTATAACCATGGACATCCCCTTTAAGGGTTGGCATTACTTTTAATGACTTTCATTATTCCCTGTAGGAAATTCACCTAGTTCGCTGCATGCACATGACGGATGACGCAGTGGAGGCCATCCTTACCTGCTGCCCAAATCTCTACATCCTGCTCTTTCACGGCTGCCCCCAAATAACAGGTCAGCTGATCGTACAGACGTTCTGTTTGCAGCATTGTCACAAAGGAAGGATGGGGCAGAGTCAGTATTTTAAGGGGACATATCACTTCTCCTAACCCTGAGGGCGCGTTCACACGTTGCCCTCAGGTGATTTGCGTAATTACATTACCGTTTACGTTTGTAAACACAATGTTAACGCACACGTTAACATCTCCTCTACGATGCGCTTTGTAAACGGAAATGTTAACAGTGATGTAATTAGGCAAATCACCCCTCTTCAGCTGTTGTATATGCGTTTCAGACGCAATGGCGTTTTGAACCCCTTTTTGGTCCGTTTTTAAGCAGTCCGTTAAAAAACGCATGCATTTTTTAAAAAACGCATCCGTTTTTTGACATGTTTTACCAATTATCTTAATTAAAACTGGTCAAAAACTGATGCGTTTTCATAAAACGCATCTGTTTTTTGAACGGACTGCTTAAAAACGGACCAACCACGGGTTCAAAACGCCAAGTGTGGCATCACCCTAACTCCTATGAAATAACTCCACAGTATGTTTTTGTAGGACTTTGAATTGTGATGTCCCTCTGTTATTCCTCCTGGAAATTGAAAAATACAATGCAAACCAAATTTTACCAGAGGAGTAAGACGACCCCCATTGACAAGTAAACCAGGGGATGGTAAACACATATGACATTTCCAGGCAGAATAACAGAGGTGTTAAAGATCTCCTGGATATAATACGTCATAGAAGGGGGTGGGGGGCATTTTTTGGTTGGGGCAGATGGATAAATGGACTCCTTTCACTGACAAGAGGAACTATAATATCCAATTGTAATTGCTTGTATTGATTAAGTAGGAATAACAGAAGTATACTCGTAGCTCCGAAATCTTTAGGGAAAACAATAATCCGGATTTTCATGAGGGAGATTTTATTAGGGAAGGTATGAATTTTTTTTGGGGATGGGGTGGGAACAAAGCAGTGAAGGGTCTCGCCCCATTGATGGCTGTCATTTCCAATGGGAATAACAGAGGTATAAGACATCAAATAACAGATGAAAGTTATAGTAACAGCGCCACTCTTGTTTTCTGGCTGTGTCAGGAACTGCAGGCGCAGGTAACAACGCAGCCATGTTTTTCAATGCAATAATTCCGCCTCTTCAAGAGATTAGGGAAACGGCGGAGAATCTTCTCCTGTCTCCTCCTTGGCGCCAAAATGTTTTCTACCAGTTGCGTTTCGTTTCAGTGTTACAGCTACGGAAAAAAACGTGATTTACTAGTTGGACGTGATTAAATCTTAGGAAACAGCACCCCCTGCCGTTAAAGAAAAACATCCAGTAGCTACAGGGTTAATCCGGCTAAAAAGTTGTAATTTTTCCCATTGGACCTCGATATCAAGAGACAAAAATGCGAGATTGGGAAATGGCAGAGCGTGGGCGTGTGGGAACCAAGGACAGAGGGGAGGAGATCCTGTTATGGGATAGATAACGGAAGAAATTTATAAATTAACCCCAAAAATACTTCAGGAGATGTAAAAGAATTTGTGTAGGAGTAATACAGTGTTTGTTGCTCATAGCAACCAATCACGGTGCAGCTTTAATTTCAAATCGGGCTGTTAAAGAATGAAAGCTGCGCTGTGATTGGTTTACTTCTACATGGAGAAAAATGGTGGAAAATTGTTATTTTTTTCACTGAATTTGGGGGCCTAATTATTGGTTAATGGGGGATATATAGGGCTTCCTGTCAGGTGATCAGCTGTTATTGCCAGGAGGAACTACACTGGCCATACATTTTCATACACAACCCACACCCCAAATTTTCTAAATTGGGACCCCACCTATCACCTCTATAATCCTATTCAGGCATATATGACTCATCATATATATTAGGAAAGCTGGGTGACTTCTATTATGGCTGCCATTACAGGAACCCAGCTTTACAAGACTCCTGAATCACAGTAATACAGCAGCAGCGTCTGTATCACTGCGCAATGATAATTTAGGAGAAGAAGGAGCTTGGAAAAGCTGGGTGACAACCTCAGCGGCCATATTGGTATTCATCCAGCTTTCCCAGAGGCAGATATAACACACAAAAAGGAATTTATAGCAAGTAATTTTATTAACAGGCCTGCATTATGTTTATTTTACAGATCGTTCGACCAACGCCATAGAACAGGTACTGGGATCGAAGCAGCTGAAGCAGATCACGTGGACTGTGTAACGAGCGTCAGCTCCTGGGATCACTCGTATAAGCACTTTCCACTTGTACCGTGTTTCATGTTTGTTTATTGTAGAAATAGCACCACATTTGTAGAAAGGTTGTGGTTGGTACTGCAGCTGCACTAGGATTGAGCTGCAATACCAGGTGCAACCTGTGCACACGTGTGGCGCTGTTCTCTATTAATGTACAGGACATGAAAAGAGATTCACTTGTGTACATAATTCCCGGTAGTTGGTTTGGGGCCTGAAGGAGACAAAGGTCATAGGTCATATAGGTCATTTTCTTAATATTTATCACTTGGCACATCTGCTGGTTCAGGTCTATGCTGGCATTTGTAGTCCCACAGCAAATGCTGGGCCCTGTGATCTTACCTGACATTCAGTCAGTTATGTAAATGTATATTATATTATTATTACTTAGTATTATGACATTTTTGGGTCCACTATTTATTCCAGAATAATTTCTTAATAAATTTAGCACTCCAATTTTGTGTTACAGAGCTCCAAATCCTCTGCATAGATGTGGCAGCAGATGACTGAATTACATTTTTCCTGCAGTAGAGAGCTGACTGTACACTGTGTTGTCATTGACTTCAATGAGTGAGCTGTATGCAGTGAGCTCCCTCTAGTGGCGAATATATAGGTTTTTGGGGTTTTTTTTCTGTAACTCTTTAATAGCTCTCTTGTTATGTATTGTTTTGTGTTACTTTAAATTAAAGGTTCATTTTGAAGTACTTAAGGGGGTGTTCACATAGACAGATGATGCAGCAATGCACTATGAGGGGCAGGTATACTATACATCTCAGAACAATGCCAGTATGAGGGAAAGTCTACTATGGTGCCATGCTCAGGCCATATACATAAATTCTAGATGCCAGCATGAGGGCATCTGTACTGTGGTGCCAGACCCAACTTACCTGCTGGGTGAATGTATAGGGCATGTCAATTTTAATCTGTGTCTGAAAGTCCTGCAGCAGGGTCTGACCTGGATATCATTGTGTGAACATACCCCAAATGTGACCCGGACACCTGACTGCCGGATCAGACTACACTGGCTGCGTCTGTAGTCTGTGACCATGGAGACATGTAGCTCCGCACTGGAACTGTATACACAGAACAAGGGATTTTTAATTCCAGGATGTCTTTATTTCACATACTTTGTAATAAAATATAAAATGTTGCAAAAATATCAACCTCCTTAATCTGCCAGCAGTACAGACTATGCAAAGCTGCAGCCAGCGTTGGGTGTTATCCCTGGACAGATGTGTAATCAGACCTTTGTCTGTGTTATTAGTAGCAGCAGCACTGTGAAATATGGATTTAAATACCAGGATTATACTGGGCACAATAAGCCCAGAAGTGTAATCAGGCCTTTGTCTGTGTTATTAGTAGCAGCAGGACTGTGAAATATGGATTAATATACCAGGATTCTACTGGGGATGTTTACTCACACTGCTGTGCCCTTGGCTCCCTGCATTGAACTGTTCCAGAGTCCATTCCCTCTTCCCTGAGAAACTACTGTAATATTCAACCAGGAACGGAAAGCAGAGGATGCAGAGAGCACAGCAGTGTGAGGACACACCCCAGTGCACATGGAGAAGCTACAATCCAGGAATACACATCCATATATCACAGTCCTGCTGCTACTAACAACACACTCAAAGGTCTGATTACACATCTCTCCAGGGACGATTAGAAAAGACATTCCCTTTAAGTTTCCCGAAAGCTATAAAATATTTTGTTACATAGGCTCCTCCTCCTTTTGCCATGGGGAAGATCTTTTCTATGAGAAGAGTTAGATGCTAAGCAGTCATGTAGGCGGAGCTCCCCGTTTCCAGTCACTGAGGGGTGACAGGGTGTTGCAGCTTTGATAAGGCCTTTTTTTGGCAATCATGACCCCTTTAAGGGCAGTATCTGGCATCACATAATGGTGTGCAAGTCATGCCACTCCGGCTCGTACTTCCACACGGCGCTGGTGCTCAGCCCGTAGTTCTCCTGCTTGGTGGAGTCCGTTAAGGAATATTCTGCCACTTTCCGCAGCTGCTTCTGTATGGGGTGCCCCAAAAAGTGCCCTCTCCCGGGGTCCCCGATAAGCACCACGGTCCCGTGCTGCTCCATACAACGTCTTAGCCAGTGGTGCAAGGAATGGGACAGCTCCTCATCATAGAACATGTCCCCCAGGACGATCAGGTCCCAGCACCCAGTCTCCCCTCCGATCATATTCTCCGGGTTAAAAGGGAAGTCCTCGATTCCATTGAGCTGACAATTCAGGCTCAGCGCTGCCCCTGCAACTGGAGAGAAGAGTTATGGGCACAGATACACGGAAACAGAACAAGTGACAGCGCCCCCACCTGCCTATAGGCTGTGTCTGGTATTACACTTCAGCCCCATTGATATCAATGGATGTAAGCTGCAATACCAGATGCAACCAATGGACAGAGGTGGCGCTGTTTCTAGGAGAAAGTGGCTGTGGTTTTCTGATCCCTTTAATGTTATCCCATATCCATATAATAGAGGGATAAATAGTTGAATGTGGGGTCTCCCCCCCCCCCATCACCCCTCACCTGGGTCAATATCATTGGCGACTACACGAGAGGCTCCTTTCATCTTGGCGGCGATGGATACGGCCCCACATCCACTCCCGAGATCCAGCAAGCTCCTGCGTCTGACCACGTCCGGATTATCCAGCAGGTACCTACAAGGACAATGTTACAGGCATGAAGGGGTTAAGATCTGCTGCCTGCAGGGGTGACATGTGACCAGATTCTGCCTGGTCCAAATTGGGGGGGGGGCGCTAAGGAAATCAGTTCAAGCCTGGCGCTGCTTTATGGCGCCATAAATAGTGCCAGATGTAAGGGCTGACCCTGGTGCTGATAAGTAGGTACTTGGCTGGTACCAGATGAGACCAGGCCTGGCCTGCTGTCATATAACGAGTGTCCACTGTGGGTGCTGATCCCAGTACTGATATACAGGTGCTGCAGCTGGTGCCTGATGTGGGTTCTATTCCCGGTACTAATATACAGGTGCTGTGACTGGTCCCTGATGGGGGTGCTGATCCTGGTACTAGTACAGAGGTGCTATAGCTAGTGCCTGATGAGGGTGCTGATCCCAGTACAAATATAGAGGTGCTACAGCTGGTGCTAGATGGGGGCGCTGATCCCGGTACTAATATAGAGGTACTACAGCTGGTGCCTGAGGGAAGTGCTGATCCTGGTACTAGTACAGAGGTGCTATAGCTAGTGCCTGATGGGGGTGCTGATCCCGGTACTAATATGGAGGTGCTGTGGCTGATGCCTGATGAGGGTGCTGATCCTGGTACTAGTACAGAGGTGCTATAGCTAGTGCCTGATGGGGGTGCTGATCCCGGTACTAATATGGAGGTGCTGTGGCTGATGCCTGATGAGGGTGCTGATCTCTGTACTAATATAGAGGAGCCTTTTGTTGGGGCTGATCCCGGTACTAGTCTGATGGGGGTGCTGATCCTGTTGCTGATAAAGTAGTAATCTGATTGGTACCTGTTACAAGTGTTGGTGCTGAGTCACGGAGACTATAACTATATGTACGTAAGTGACCCCCTTCTCACCCTCCTATAGGGGAAATCTAGCACTACCAGCCCCTAACATACAACATGATTTACAAGTACTGCATGTCATTGTGCATGCGGCCACAAGGGGGCAGTCACTGTACAATCCTGTACAGCCGTGATGTATCCTCCGGTAACCTGGGTGTCATTCCGCATTGTGGCCACAAGATGGCGCGCCCACCCTTACCTCGCCAGCGCCTGTCCCCCCGGCCAGTAGATGGCCCAGTAGGGCTCTGCATAAGGCCAGTGCTCGGGCCGGAGGTGCCAGTATTTACAGCGGGGGGTGAGGAGGTGCAGCCTAATCTCCGGGGTCAGGTGATCCGTCACCACCTCCGTGTTGTGCAGTATGAAGCTCTGCAGGTAGGTGGCGCTGCTGTGCTGGACGGCGCAGAACAACGCTCTCCCTGTATGAGGCCGCAGCATAGACCTGCACAGCGCCAGCATGACGTCACTACAAAGAGGGCGGGGCATGTCATGTAGAGCCACGTGACGCACAGAGGTCATTTGACCGCCTATGTTTCTGTGTATAATTAGTCACTTGTGTGGATTTGGTTTCTAAGGGGTTAATAACCTAATAGGGAGATTATTATATGCATTACACTGTACTCCTGCTTCTCTCTATAGTAAGTATACCCCAGAGCTGCACTCACTATTCTGCTGCTGGTGCAGTCACTGTTCCTGCTCGTTTTGCACTGCGTACGATTGTCTTACCATGTCTAACATGCCTAATTGCACTGATTGCCGCCCATGTGATTGCTGATTAGAAATAATGTACGAGCACTTGGACAGGTGTTAACCTCAATAAATGTTCCGAGTGGTGTCATTATATATAATATTATGTATATTATAGAAGGGAATTCAAGCAGCACAACTCTGTAGCCGCCTGTGCGGATCCGCAATCCGTTGCAAGATTCTTGATATATTGAAGAAAAGCAGCAAACTCCTTAAATAGATCACCCAGCTTTGATCTTCACCAACCGTAGTGCTGCTGCTTTTTCTTTAATATATATATATATAGTTAGTTAGGTCCTGATTCTTGGCTCTGGTGCCGTTTGACGCATTTTGTTCCTTGAGAACTAGTGGAATAGTGAGTGCAGCTCTAGAGTATAATACTGGATGTAACTCAGGATCAGTACAGGATAATGTTTCATGTATGTACCAGTGACGCACCAGCAGCAAATAGTGAGTGCAGCTCTGGGGTATAATACAGGTGAACTCAGGATCGTACGGATAGTAATGTCTGTATGTACAGTGACTGCACCAGCAGCAGAATATGAGTGCAGCTCTGGTATTAATACGGATGTAACTCAGGATCATACGGATAAGTAATGTCCATGTAGGTACCAGCGACTGCAACCAGAAGCAGAATACATTGAGTGCACTAGCTGGGGATAATGCAAAAAAAGATGAGAGCTGCAGGATCAGATACAGGAATAAAGTAACGATACAAATCGTATAGTACACAAGAATGACAACTAACGAACACACAACAGAAGAAACAGTGAACACGCACAGCTCGTGTATATCGGATAACTCAGGATCAGTACAGGATACCTAATGTTCATGTATTTACACAGTGACTGCACCAGCACAGTAGTGAGTGCAGCTCTGGGTGTAATACAGGATGTAACTCAGGATCAGTACAGGATAAGTAATGTCATGTATGTACACAGTGACTGCCCAGAACACAGAATCGTGAGTGCAGCTCTGGGGTATAATACAGGATGTACTCAGGATCAGTACAGGGATAAGTAATGTCATGGTATGTACACAGTGACTGCACCAGCAGCAAATAGTGAGTACAGCTCTGGTGTATATACCGGATGTAACTCAGGATCAGTACAGGATAAGTATGTCCATGTATGTCACAAGTGACTGCACCAGCAGCAATAGTTGATGAGCTCTGGAGTATAAGTACAGGATGTAACTCAGGATCATTACAGATAAGTAATGTCATGTATGTACACAGTGACTGCACCAAAGCAGAATAGTGAGTGCAGCTCTGGGTATAATACAGTGTAACCCAGGATCAGTACAGGATAAGTAATGTCATGTATGTACACAGTGACTGCACACCAGCCAGAATAGGAGTACAGCTCGTGTATATGCAGCAGTCTGTAATATGTAACAATCTACAGATAATAGAATATCATTACACATTAATATTTCTCAAAATAGAAACATGTATGAGAGCAAGCTTTGACTTATAACACATTATACAATATATTAATATTAGCAGTAGCATACTACTTTTGAGCAGCTCAGTACAGTTCTCTCCCACCCACCCTTAAATACATTTACAAAGACTTCCACTTCCCCCCAAGACCTTAACTGTGGAGGGTGTGTGTCCAAGACTTACAACATAACTTTCCTGAAGAAGTTAAGGGCCATTTTTGGGAGAGTCCAAATGGGGGAAATAAAAATAAAGCTACGATTCACCCGGATAGATTGAGGTCTTCAGTATACCAATCTACGTTGCTTTCCAGGTGGAGGGTCCCTCTAACCAGTGGTTCTTAAACTTGTTTGAGGGACCGAACCCACCAGTTTCATATGCACTTTCACCGAACCCACCTTTAGCTATAAATCAAAAATGTGTGTGTCTTGACCTGACCTGACCTTGACCCCTGAGACCGACTCACCGAACCCCTAGGGTTTGATAGAACCCAGCTTAAGAACCACTGCTCCTATACTAAGACTTGGTTTCTCTTTGATATACAGTACGCCCTCAAATCCTGCGTGGAAGCCAACATTGTTCTCAATTAGGTTTCCCAAAAACTAACTAGGGTATAAATTAACATTTAAAGTGTCATGTGGTGTTGCAGATCCTGGGAGTGGTATAACAGACCCTACAGGGTAGGCTCACCACCGTTTAAAGGAATAGGGGAAAATTAAGGGCATTAAGTATTAAGGGGTCTTCGAGAGGAGATAACGCAACTCTATGCCTTGAGGAAGAAGATGGATGAGGATGAGGAGTTTTTTTTTAGCCATATGACGGATCTCAAGTGGTTGATCATATCTCCAAGTTCAGGCCAGGGGTTGTTGCGAGAGTCGAAGGCGGCTGCCGCAGCATAGACTATTCCGCATGAAGTCTTTCGGACTCCCCGGACTCATCTGACGACAGCGAGCTCGATTCCATATCCAAAAAAGTCAACAGTCGTCATCAGCGTCTGCCCCTCCGGATAAGGGACATGGCCTCACTTTCTACATCCATCTGCCTGTCCTTGCTCGGAGGATTTTCCCGGCCCCAACCACAGTTGGTGCAGTACGAGTAGCCAGGAGGAATGCATAGGTGTTGTGGTCATCCTTAAGGCTGCCCTGATGTTGTTTCTTCTTCACACTATCCAGTGATGCGTTGGCAAAACCCTTGACGATCCCTGCCTGAAGTTCTTGGCTCCCGTTGTGGTTTTCTCAGTGTCCACCACGATGGTAAGGAACGCCTCCATCTTAAACTCTTTGACGCCGTCTCTACAACTCGGATTCTCAGCTGGTTGCTCACCTGCTTGAGGAGTTCCTCCGAGCTTGGAAAACAATACAATTACAATAAAGTATAAAAAAAAAAAACAGAAGCGCCAATGCAATAATATACGTACAGTCGAAGGCTCCTGCCTGGGAACAAGAAACAAGCTCCTCAAGAATGGACACTTTGGATAAGGGTAGATGGAGGTCCCATCCTTTTCCTATGTTACGGAGAATTGAAGAACCGGTCCCTCACGGTCTTCCATCGATTTTTGATGTCCCTTTTCATAACATGTCCAAAAAAAAAATTTGCAATCAGAGTGCCACCAAAACACAGTGGGGGGCATTTAACTAAGGCCGTTTCGCGTTTTCCCCACGTGTTACCCCGAATATTTCCGATTTCACCGCTTTCCCCCTGAATTGCCCGGGATTTTGGCGCACGCGATCGATTGTGGGGCATCGGCACATCATTGCACGCGACGGAATCCGGGGGGCGTGACCGAACGAAAACCCGACGGATTCGTAAAAACCGCCGCATTTAAAACAAAAATCTGTCGCGGAGCTTGCACTTACCTTCACTCAGCTCGGCTCGGTGAACTCCAGCGCGTTCCAATGCTTTTCAGCGCACAGTGCCACCTGGTGGACGCGGAGGACTACCTTCAATTAATCCCGTCTGTGGACCTGAATCCAGCGCAGAAGAACACGTCGCTGATCGCGAATGGACCGGTAGTAAATTTGCGCCCATGACACTATGAAGACACCTAATAGTCTTACACAAAAAAAAAAATAACGGGAATGGAGATGTATCTTGGCCGCCTCATAAAATCCAACTTTTTGGACCCAACAGTGTCGTTTCAATCAATTCCAGCAATGTTGTATTTTGTTCTTCTCGTAGCCCCGAGCTAAATTAATCATGGTGTGGTGGTGACTGATGGTTAGTCTATCTTTCTCTTTCCACAAAAAGCACCATGATGTTGTCATGAAACAATGATGGCATTCCCTGGTCCACCAAAAAAAAAACGCCTAGGTATACTTCTTGAAGGAATTGTAAACCAGAATTGTGAAAAGATGCAAGTCAAACCTCTGAAGAAGCTCTGGGGATTCCATCAACCTGCTAAAAGTCCAGGAGTCCCCTGGTCACTTGTCTTGGAAAAAAATCCAAGATTCACCTGAAAAACTTTATCTGATACTTTATAATGACTATGACCAAAGACTTGATTTGAGCTAGTCCTTCTTGACCACCCCATACCCGTGGCTACCTTAGGCTGACTGTTCATGTGTTTTTCATTCGGAAGAACTTGTTTCAATGAACACTTTTTGAAGGAGATTCCGTATGCAGAGAGACATAAGTCACTGGTGGTGCTTTATCTCCAGGATTTAACTGGTGTCTGCACTCGATTTTGGCGCTGCTGCGCTGGTTTCCATGCGACACAAATTGGGGGAGTGGCGCGTCCGATCCGACTGATTCGGACTGAGCGCTGTATTTACTTTCGAAAATGTGTCGCAAGCCGATGCACTACAATGCACCCCAGAAGAAGGTGAAGGAACTCGTCGGAATCTGAGCGTGGAAGCGACACATTCACTAAACATACTTTGTGTCGCGTGCAATCCCCGAACATCTGCAAATCCAACGAAAGTGCGGCGTGCGACCCTTAGTAAATGAGCCCCAATATGTATATAACATATATGAGTCCGTGTGTACACAATTTGTATATTTTTAAGGGGGTAGTGACCCATCTGAAGTCTGTTAAAGGGGCCCTGCCTATCCAATGTTACGCCCTTGGTTGTTGATTGAACACTTGTTTGGCCAAAACTATTCCTCACGAAATTCCAGAAACACTTATGTGCCAGATTGGACAAGTACGGAAACGTGGTGAAGTTTCACACGTAGCTATCAACAATGGGTTCTAATGTGTGCGTGAAGTACGGTCTATTACTTGGTCGAATTGCACAGTTTGGGACAATCTTTGATTACTAAGATGCTGCAGCCGTGAGTCCCACAAAGTGTTCCATCTCTCCTAGAAGTATGGCTGACATATGTTTGTATTCAGTCATGTGCCCTGTTGGTAATATTTAGAAGGTAAGCCATGTAAGTTATCACAGGCCAAACCACCTCCGGCCTTGGCATGCTTCCTCATCCTCTCCAAAGACAGATCTTGAGAAGAAAGCATTAGAAGAGATATCTTCTCAGGAAGCGTCCGCCCTGGGGGCCTGTAGTAAGGGGGAGGGGGATTCTATAGGGTTGAAGTAAATCTGGGTGACTATCCTACTCTCCCATGGGACATGTAACAAGATTGTGGTCACCGTGTGTACAGCCTAGTCTATGACTGGAATTTTTTCCACAAATGACGTGGTGGTGGTGGTTACGGGCTTGACGGAAAACCAAACAAGTGCGGAACTACAATCTAAGCTTCACTCCTCTATCTTAAAGATGGAACACCACCCCCAGTAATAACAAATAAAACCACCATAATAAAATAAACCTAGCCGGCAAAAGAAATGGAACAATAACACGTCACAGTTGTCCCAAGACATCAAGAGGCTCAAGAAAATGTCCTCGTCCTGGCTTGTGGGATAATAACCCTGTTTTCCCCAATTTTTTCTGAGGTAAAATATGATCAAAATAGCCCAAATGTACTTAAATAATACACTGAACCAGATTTTGGGCACCAAAAAACTCTCTTTATGTCATCACTGGTCCCACAACATTGCGTAGTTTACATCACTATCTCTGTAAGCAGCCATTGAGACTGTGTCCGCTCCACCGATACTATTGTGAGGTAACATTTCAACGTTAAGAAACGATTCCCCATGGTTATTCTGAGGTAAAAATATTAATTAAATATACACTGAACTCTGAGAACTATTTTCTTTTATGTACAATGTCCCCATCATCATTACCCGAGTCGCTATATTGCCTCTCCCTGCCTGTAGGGCCAGAGACTTTGTTTTTCTTTCTTCTTGTCGGGAATAACTCTGAGGTAGACTATAGGCAAAATATCCAAACTATGGTTACCGATTACTCGATATAAGCCGACGTGAAACCGCCCCTAAAAAACAAGAATACCGACCCGAGATAAGCCGAGGCCCCTAATTTTACCACAAATACTGGGAAACCTATTGACTCGCTATAAAGCCGAGGTGGGAAATGCATTGGTCACAGCCTCCCAGTATATAGCCAGCCAGCCCCTGCCCCACTGTATATAGCCCAGCCCAGCCCCTGCCCCATTGTATATAGCCTACCAGCCCTGCCCCATGGTATATAGCCTGCCAAGACCCTGCCCCATGTTGTAGTCCCAGACCCTGCCCCGTGTATATACTCCCCGCCGCTGCCGATAGATCGCACACAGAAGATATACAGGGGTCAGCGGAAAGGTGAGTTTTAGATATATTTATTTTTTTTGACTCGGTATAAGCCGATTTGGGTTTTTTCAAGCACATTTTTTGTCGAGTATATAGGTATATATATACCCTGAACACCCAATTTTGTCCACCAAAGAACTATTTTCCTCATACCCATCCCCGCCCGTAAAAAAAGGTAAAAAAGGGCCAAAATAACCAAAATATAGTTACATGATACGTAACCAAATTCTGGCCACCGAAAAACCTACTTCTCTATATTGTCACACGCACTCCACAACAACCAACATTACAGACAATACCATCCCCTCTCCACAAATAATAGCGTTAATGAACAGTTCTTCCCTGTCGTTATTCCTGAGGTAAAAAAAAAGTGTTTTAAGTTAACCAAATTGTGGTTCCAAATACATCGATACCAAATTATAGATAGGCATAGATCCCAGAACCACTTTTCATACGTCAGTGTCCTCCCCCCACCCCCCCCCACCATCACAGTCCCTAAATGTCCATCTCCACTAAAATATTGCCAAGGAACTTGTTTTCGTTTTGATAAATCTGAGGTAAAACTAGGGGGCAAAAATAACAAATTCTTATGCAAGCCGCAGCTACCTCATACACAAACCCACATACAAAAGTACACAATATATGGTTGCAAAAATGAACGAATCACGGTGCCAAAATGGTTAGAGAACCAAACATAAGCAAAGCCAACAGCAGGCAAGTAACTTAACGACCTGAATGAATCCCCTCGCCCTAGACTACAACAGGCGGCTTTCCCCTACTTAAGAACACTCGACTTACACGTACCCTAGTTACAAACGGACCTCTGAACTGTTGGTAATGTTACTGTACTTTAGCTTTGTGCCTACAATGAACAGCTATAACTTTATTAAAAGTGTGCCCCTGTAGTTAATATTTTTTTGTTAATCTTGGTTCTTTGAACCCAACATTTTTAAAATCCAGTGGTCAAGAGACCTAAAAAAAATTTGTTGTGGTTACAATGCTAAAGATATAAGGTCCGCTTAACTAACGAGTTCAACTTAAGAAAAAAACCGTACAGACCCTATTTTGTCGTAACCCGGGGCTGCAGGGGTCGGGACCCTGCGTGCGGCTGAGAGTCAATAATACCGTCGCTGAACCCCCAAACTAGTCACGCTGCCTCTGACACCATAACAGGCGCGAATTGTCGCAGAATTTACCGCGCGACACCCACCTAAACGACAATTCCAAGCGGTGGTTCTACAGCTAATCGCACCAATTACTCCCCTGCTGGTACTATGTGGAGCCTGCTCCCAGTCCCGGGGTAATAGAGACTTTGCAGATCTGGAGACCCACGCTGTATTTCCTCCCGTGCCGGTCCGTGACGCCTTGCAGCCTCTTGTCCCATAGCAGGACGGGCCTCTCTACCTAAAAAGTAAAATCCAAAACAAAAAAAACTAAAATTTTTACTTACTTCCACATGACTTTATTTACGGCGCGGACCTTCTGTTCTTCAATATCTCTAGAAATCATTGACTGCAAAGCTACACGAGAACACTCCGGGTAATAAAAACTGCAAATATGTATGCACCTTTTGTTTACCACCCTCGAGATTCTGGCCTGCGTACGTCGATCCTCCCCGTTACAATGTTACTCGGGAGATGCACTCCTCACACCGCTTCCAGCAGCAGAAATGTCCTCCGTCCAGTTTCCTGGCCTGCGGATTAACCCCCTCTCGGAAGGAGGGAAACCAACTCGCTAGCGCCATCTGCCGATAGTACACCCTTTGTCATACGTTGACCCTTACAAAACCGTTTTTATTACAACTATGATGACTAGGAACATTAACACCCACCCCTCCCCCCAGCTTAGGGGGGCGCTTTTATTATAAAAAACGAGATTTTCAGAGTCGTTAAATTGCAGAGAAATTTCGACTATACTAATGGGAAAAAGCTGGAAAAAATTCCGTGACTGACACCCCCTCCCCTCCACACCAGTAACTATCACCACCTTTTTTGTTAGTAATTTTATGGCTTTTCCTGACAGGCTAGCTCCCTTTTTTTCCTTTGGATCAGTACAATCACATAGATTATGAATTTATAGAGTTTTTTGTAGTTTTTTTTTAATGCCTTAAATTAAAAATTTTGCAAAATGACATTTCTGTATACACCTAAAATACAACCGTATTCTCACTACCGTAACTTTTTCAATACTTCCGTTCACGTAGCTGTGTAAGTGGTCCTTTTTTGCATGATGCCGCGGACGTTTTCCCACTGGAAACATTTTGGGGGACTGTAGGTCCCTTTTTATCACTTTATATTAAATTGTTTATGGGTTGAACAAGTTTAGCATTGGATATTTGGATTGGTTTTTTTTCTGTTACATCATATGGGATCTTATTATTTTTATATTTTTGATAGATCTTTCCGTTTTTTTTTGGATGTGTGTGATTTTTCCTATTTTTCAGTTTCCCGATTTTGTCACTCCCCTGTTTTCCACCAAACAAAATATTTTTAAATTATCCCTTTACAGACGATAGGGGTGCTTGTTTTCTATGGGACCTTGGTACTTTCTATGGCACCATTTATATATTTTGTCATTGTACTTAGAAGCTGGGAAAAAAATTCCAAATGTGGTTAAATGCCAAAACAAAACACAGTTGTGTCCCATATTCCTATGGGTTTGTTTATAAACATTTTTCCTGTGCCCTCCCATAAATAACACCTCACGCTTTTTCATTATTGGGTCAGTAAATATCACAGATAGGCCAAAATTTAATCTAGTATATCTATTTATCTATTCTTTTAATACTTAAAAATCAAAAATCTTTCATTAAAAAACCAAGAATTCTGTAGTTGTCCCATTTCTGTACCCGACCAATAACTTTTTTCCTCTTCGGTTGTGTGGACCTGTGGTAAGGTGGTCACATTTTTTTTGAGGGACAAGCTGAAAGTTTTCATTGTACGCAATTGATCGCATTTTGGGGGAATGAACTACCTTTTGATCACTTTTATATTTACTTTTTTTAGTGTGAAAAGTGGGGACAGGTGACAGATTTTACAAGTCTGTGCAATCTGTGTGGCGCTATAAAATAAAGGAATTATTATTATAATTTATTATGTGGTTCTAGGCTGGAAAGGGGGTGAACCTAAGAATTTTTAATAGGTTTTAATACCGTAATTTTGTAAAACATTTCTGTTTTTATCATATTTCAGGCCCCCAAGGGAACCTTAACCCTAGGGGATCTGAATCGCTCCATAGAATATACTGCTAAGACAACTGTATTGCGCAGTAGATTGTGAAAAATAACCGCTTCTGTATTAGAGCGGTATTAGAGTCTACCTCCCAGCTAATCATTGGCAACCAATCTGGGCCCTCCCGATGAGTCAAGGGGAGTTGTTTCCATCTGTCATGCAGATGGCGGCACCATTATGACCTATGTTAAAGGAACTACGGTCGCTGTCTAACAGTTAAATAGTCGTATTGGGTCAAACCAAAGTTAAGTGCCACGGGAGTTACACCGGCGGTGTCAGCTGTATAATACAGCTGACACCCCCACAATATGTTAGAGGGCTTCGGCCTGTTGAGTCCCCTCCCCTTCCTGTCCTTGCTCGCTGGTACAACATATTAATCAGCACAGCATTAAAGAGTGGGTACACATGCTTATAGTTTTTTTTTTGTCTACATATTTTTTATTTCATGTTTTATAGTTTTTTGGGCCTCCTAAGATGTTTAATGCCCTGGGGGTTTCTGATCACTCTATCTGATAATAATAATAAAAATTTATAAAAAACCAAAAACAAAACAAAAGCAGCCCATTGATATCTCAACACTAATCATGTGGGGGTCCCCAACTTCTTGGGCCCCCTCGTACTAATCACCCACAGCCCCAGTGTGTTGTTCCTATAGAGCCATACTTTAAATTCCGTGTATCAGGACCAATGCCGTGAAGTGTGGGTCTGGACACCATTGGGACCCCCCTATCCCGATTTTGTGTTCTAAAAAAAGGTAACAAACAAAAACCTGCAGTCCCACTATTCCACCCACCAGGAGTGGCACCATGGACCTAAAAAGTAAAAATCTAAGTGTGGTTTTTGGAGATTGTTTGTGTCTGATATCACAGACCCGATGAATTGGGATGCCCGGGGGCTCTTTGATGTTTGCCCCAGGGGTGATAACAGAATTTTTTTTTCGATGTTGTTGGATTGGTTTTAAGTCTTATCCTATGGGTTTTCCTAAGATAAGTGGAACGGGGAGGGCGGGGGGGGGGGGTTTTGCACCCTTATCTCCCACAGATTGGGGCCTGAATCTACAGCTCTAACCATTGTATATACATATTAGTGTGACACTAAACCACATCGTGTATCCGAAACCAACCACAGAGTCATCTGTGTATCACCTAGAAGGCATGCTGGACACCTTAATGTGGCTTCTTCGGACTGGTTTATGGTGGGGCGTCTAGTACTGGTATAGGGGGGCTCTAGGGCTGGTTATGGGGGGCCTCTAGGACTGGTTGTGGGGGGGGGGGTCTAGTCACTGGTTTTTATAAGGGGCCTAGGACTGGTTGTGGGTGGGGGGTGGGGGGCTCTAGGACTGGTTATAGGAGGCTCTAGACTTGGTTATAGGGTGCTCTAGGACTGGCTTGTATTGGGCCCTAGGACTGGTTATCCGGGGGCCTCCTAGGACTGGTTATTAGGGGGACGCTCTTAAGACTGGTTATGGGGGGGCCACTAGGACTGGTTATGGGGAGAGCTAGGACTGGTTATGGGGGGCCACTTAAACTGGTTTGTGGGGGGCCACTAAGGATGGTTTATGGGAGGGAGCCTGACTGGTTTGGGCGGAGAGCTAGAACGGGTTTGGGGGGCCACTAGGACTAGGTAATCTTTATGGGTAGACTAGGACTGGTTTATCTGGGTGCCACTAGGACTGGTTATCGGGGGGCCACTAGGACTGGTTTATGGGGGGGGGGGGGGCACTACGGACTGGTTAGTGGGGGGGGCTGGGTGCTCGAGAACTGGTTTATGAGGCTCGGCTCTAGGCTGGTAAGGGGGGCTGGCGCGCAGGACGATAGTAATTAGGAGGCTGCAATGGGAACTGGTTATGGGGGCTCTGGGACTGGTTATGGGGGGGCGGCCTCTTGGCTGGTTATTGGGGCGCCTCTAGGAACTAGTTAAAGAGGGGTCCCCTAGGACTGGTTATGGGGGCTCTAGGACTGGTTATTAGGGGCTCTAGAGGACTGGTTGGCAGACTGGTTATGGGGGGCCCTCTAGGACTGGTTTCTGGGGGGCATCCAGACTTGTTATGGGGTGGTCTAGGACTGGTTGGCACTAGGACTGGGGTGGAGGGGCTCTAGTAAACTGGTTTATAGGTGGCTCTAAGGTGCTGTTAGGGGTTCTAAGAACTGGTTATAGGGGCTCATGTCTGGTTAGGGGGGTTCTAGGACGTGGTTATGGGGGCTTTAGACTATTTTAATTGGGGCTCTGGACTGGTTCATGGGGGCTGCGTAGGAGACAGGTAATGGGGGCTCTAGGATGGTTATAGGTCTCTAGGACTTTTATTTGGGTGCTTTAGGACTAGTTATGGGGGCTCTATGATTGTATGCCGGGGCCTGTTCCGGGGCCTCTGTCCTCTGGCAGCCATTAATAAACGGAAATCCACTTCTGGTGATGGTTTGATTAGGCATTAATCCCTCTTCGATGTGTAAACTGCGAATTATTCCCCGCCATGTATGTACACAGTGACTGCACCAGAAGCAGAATAGTGAGTGCAGCTCTGGGGTATAATACAGGATGTAACTCAGGATCAGTACAGGATAAGTAATGTCATGTATGTACACAGTGACTGCACCAGCAGCAGAATAGTGAATGCAGCTCTGTAATATTACATGAAAAAATAGATACATTCACATTATTTTATCCAAAATAAAACATGAGAAGCAGCTTTACTTATAAAATTATAAAATTTATTTAGCAGTAGCATACTACTTTTGCAGCTCAGTAAAGTTCTCTCCCACCCACTTAAATAACTATTTACAAAGACTCCACTTCCCCCAAGACCTTAACTGTGGAGGGTGTGTGTCCAAGACTTACACATAACTTTCCTGAAGAAGTTAAGGGCCATTTTTGGGAGAGTCCAAATGGGGGAAATAGAAAAATAAAGCTACAGATTCACCCGGAGTAAGACAGAGGTCTTCAGGTATACCAATCTACAGTTGCTTTCCAGGTGGAGGGTCCCTCTAGACCAGTGGTTATTAAACTTGTTTGAGGGTCCCAAACCCACCAGTTTCATATGCACTTTCAACGAACTCACCTTTAGCTATAAATCAAATATGTGTGTGACTTGACCTCCGTGGCAGAGGCGCCACTGAACCCCTGAGACCAACTCACCGAACCCCTAGGGTTCGATAGAACCCAGCTTAATAACCATTGCTCTAGAGTAGACTAAAGACTTGGTTCTCTTTGATATACAGGTAGCACCTCAAATCTCATGCAGTGGAAGCCAACGTTGTTCTCAATTAGGTTTCCCAAAAACTAACTAGGGTATAAATTAACAATTAAAGTGTAACATGTGGTGTTGCAGATCCTGGGAGGTGGTAGAACCAGGACCCTACAGGGTAGGCTCACCACCGGTTTAAAGGAATAGGGGAAAATTAAGGGGCATTAAGATTAAAGGGGTCAGTCTGAGAGGAGATAGACGCAACTTCTAGCCTTGAGGAAGAAGATGGAGGATGAGGAGTTTTTTTTAGGCCAGTGACGGATCTCAAGTGGTTGATCATATCTCCAAGTTCAGGCAGGGTTGTTGCAGAGTCGAAGGCGGCTGCCGCAGCATAGACGTATGCCATGAAGTCGTTTCGGACTCCCGGACTCATCTGACGACAGCGAGCTGCGATTCCATATCCAAAAAAGTCACAGTCGTCATCAGCGTCGGCCCTCCGGATAAGGGACATGGCCTCACTTTCTACATCCAGCTGCCTATCCGTTGCTCGGAGGGATTTCCGGCCCCAACCACGAGTTGGTGCAGTACGAGTAGCAGGAGAGGAATGCATAGGTGTTGTGGTCATCCTTAAGGCTGCCCCTGATGTTGTTTCTTCAGCACTATCCAGTGATGGCGTGGCAACCCTTGACGATCCTGCCTGAAGTTCTTGGCTCCCGTTGGGTTTCTCAGTGTCCACCACGATTGGTAAAGGAATCGCCTCCATCTTAAACTCTTGTGGCGCCGTCTGTACAACCGGAGTCTCAGCTGGTTGCTCACCTGCTTGAGGAGTTCCTCCAGAGCTGTGGAAACAAATACAATTACAATAAAGTATAAAAAAAAAGAAAACAGAAGCGCCAATGCAATAATATACGTACAGTCGAAGGCTCCTGCTGGGAAGCAGAAACAGCAGCTCCTCGAAGAATGGACACTTTGGATAAGGGTAGATGGAGGTCCCATCCTTTTCCATGTTACGGAGGAATTTGAAGAACCGGTCCCTCACGGTCTTCCATCGATTTTTGATGTCCCTTTCTATAACATGTCCAAAAAAAAAATTTGCAATCAGAGTGCCACCAAAACACAGTGGGGGGCATTTACTAAGGGCCCGATTCGCGATTTCCCGACGTGTTACCCGAATATTTTCGATTTGCACCGATTTCCCCTGAATTGCCCCGGGATTTTGGCGCACGCGATCGGATTGTGGCGCATCGGCACAGGCATGCACGCGACGGAAATCGGGGGGCGTGACCGAACGAAAACCCGACGGATTCGGAAAAACCGCCGCATTTAAAACAAAAAATCTGTCGCGGAGCTTGCACTTACCTTCACTCAGCTCGGCTCGGTGAACTCCAGCGCGTTCCAATGCTTTTCAGCGCAGCAATGCCACCTGGTGGACGGCGGAGGAACTACCTTAATTAATCCCGTCTGGACCCGAATCCAGCGCAGAGAACACGTCGCTGGATCGCGAATGGACCGGGTAAGTAAATTTGCCCCAATGACCTATGAAGACACCCAATAGTCTTACACAAAAAAAAAAAATAATGGGGAATGGAGATGTATTTTTGGCCAGCCTCATAAAATCCAACTTTTTGGACCCAACAGGTGTCGTTTCATCAATTCCAGCAATGTTGTATTTTTTTCTGTAGCCCTGAGCTAAATTAATCATAGTGTGTGACTGATGGTTAGTCATCTTTCTTCTTTCCACAAAAAGCACCATGATGTTGTCAATGACAATGAATGGCATTCCCTGGTCCACCAAAAAAAAAACGCCTGAGGTTACTTCTTGAAGGAATGTAAACCAGATGTGGAAAAGAATGCAAGTCAAACCTCTGAAGAAGCTCTGGGGATTCCATCAACCTGCTAAAAGTCCAGGAGTCCCCTGGTCACTTGTCTTGGAAAAAAATCCAAAGATTTCACCTGAAAAACTTTATCTGATACTTTTAATGACTATGACCAAAGACTTGATTGAGCTAGTCTTCTTGACCACCCCATACACGTGCTACCTTAGGCTGACTGTTCATGTGATTTCAATTCGGAGAGGACATGTTGTCAATGAACACTTTTTGAAGGAGAATTCTCGTATGCAGAGAGGACATCAAGTCACTGGTGGTGCTTTATCTCCAGGTATTTAACTGGTGTCTGCACTCGGATTTTGGCGCTGCTGCGCTGGTTTCCATGCGACACAAATTGGGGGAGTAGGCGTCGTACGATCCGACTGATTCGGACTGAGCGCTGTATTTAACTTTCAAAATGTGTCGCAAGCCGATGCACTTACATGCACCACGAAGAAGAAGGTGAACTCCGTCGGATCTGAGCGGGGAAGCGACACATGCACTAAACTATACTTTGTGTCGCGTGCAATCCCCGAACATCTGCAAAGTCCAACGAAAGTGCAGCGTGCGACCCTTAGTAAATGAGCCCCAATATGTATATAACATATATGAGTCCGTGTGTACACAAATTTGTATATTTTTAAGAGAGTAGTGGACCCATTCGGAAGTCTGTTAAGGGGCCCTGCCTATCCAAGTTACGCCCTTGGTTGTGATTGAACACTTGTTTGGCCAAAACTATTCCTCACGAATTTCCAGAAAACACTTATGGCCAGATTGGACAAGTACGGACAAACGTGGTGAAGTTCACAGGCGTAGCTATCAACAAAAGGGTTTTGATGGTGCGTGAAGTACGGTCTATTACTTGGGTCGAATTGCACAGTTTGGGACAATCTTTGATTACTAAGATGCTGCGAGCCTGAGTCACCACAAAGTGTTAATTCCTAGAAATATGGCTGACATATGGTTTGTATTTCAGGTCATGTGGCCTGTTGGTAATATTTAGAAGGTAAGCCATGTAGATTGATCACAGGCCAAACCACCTCCGGCCTGGCATGCTTCCTCGCTCTCCAGAAGACAGATCTGAGAAGAAGCATTAGAATGCAGATGATCTTCTCAGGAGGAAGCGTCCAGCCCGGGGGCCTGTAGTAAGGGGGGAGGGGGATGTCTATAGGGTTGAAGTAAATCTGGTGACTATCCTACTCTCCAACGGGACATGTACAAGATTGTGGTCACCGTGTGTACAGCCTAGTCTATGACTGGAATTTTTTCCACAAATGACGTGGTGGTGTGGTTAAAGGCTTGACGGAAAACCAGAACAAGTGCGGAACTACAATCTAAGCTTCACTCCTCTATCTTAAAGATGGAACACCACCCCCAGTAATAACAAATAAAACCACCATATAAAATAAACCTATGCCGGCAAAAGAAATGGAAACAATAACATGTCACAGTGTCCCAAGAACATCAAAGAGGCTCAAGAAAATGTCCTCTCCCTGGCAGTTGTGATAAGAAACCTGTTTCCCCATATTTCTGAGGTAAAATATGGAGCAAAATAGCCAAAATGTGCTTAAATAATACACTGAACCAAATTTGTGGCACCAAAAAACTCTCTTCATGTCATCACGTCCCCACAACATTGCGTAGTTTACGCTATCTAGCTGTAGCGCCATTGAGACTTGTCGCTCCACGATACTTGTGAGGTAACATGTCAACGTTAAGAAACATGATTCCCCATAGTTATTCTGAGGTAAAATATTAATTAAAATATACACTGAACTCTGAGAAACTATTTTCTTTATGTCACAATGTCCCCAATCATCATTACCGAGTCGCTATATTGCCTCTCCCTGCCTGTAGGGCCAAGAGACATTTTTCTTCGGGAATAACTCTGAGGTAGACTATAGGCAAAATATCCAAAATATGGTTACCGTATATACTCGAGTATAAGCCGACCCGAGTATAAGCCGAGGCCCCTAATTTTACCACAAAATACTGGGAAAACCTATTGACTCGAGTATAAGCCGAGGGTGGGAAATGCATTGGTCACAGCCTCCCCAGTATATAGCCAGCCAGCCCCTGCCCCAGTGTATATAGCCAGCCAGCCCCTGCCCCAGTGTATATAGCCAGCCAGCCCCTGCCCCAGTGTATATAGCCTGCCAGACCCTGCCCCAGTGTATATAAGTGCCAGACCCTGCCCCAGTGTATATAGCCTGCCGCCGCTGCCGGATAGATCGCACAGAAGATATACAGGGGTCAGCGGAAAGGTGAGTTTAGATATATTTATTTTTTTGACTCGAGTATAAGCCGAGTTTGGGTTTTTCAGCACATTTTTTGTGCGAGTATATAAGGTATATGATACCCTGAACACCCAAATTTTGTCCACCAAAGAACTATTTTCCTCATATCCCCGTAAAAAAAGGTAAAAAAGGGCCAAAATAACCAAAATATAGTTACATGATACACTTAACCAAATTCTGGCCACCGAAAAACTACTTTCTATATGTCACAGCCTCCACACACCATTACGAGACAATAAATCCCCTCTCCACAAATATAGCGTTAATGAACATGTTTCCCCTGTCGTTATTCTGAGGTAAAAAAAAAGTGTTTGAAGTTACCAAAATGGTGGTTCCAAAATACATCGAACCAAATTTTAGCTGTCAAGAAACCACTTTTCATACGTCAGTGTCTCCCCCCACCATCACGAGTCACTAAATTCCATCTCCACTAAAATATTGCCAAGGAACTTGTTTCGTTTTGATAAATCTGAGGTAAAATAGGGGGCAAAAATAAGCAAATTATGCAGCAGAAGTCACCTCATAACAACCCACATACAAAAGGTACAAATATATGGGCAGAAATATAAATAAAGGTGCCAAAATGGTAGAGAGACAACATAAAGCAAAGCCAACAGCAGGCAAGTAAACATTACGACCTGATGAATCCCCTCCCCAGACTACAGGCGGTCCCCTACTTAAGAACACTCGACTTACAGACGACCCCTAGTTACAAACGGACCTCTGAATGTTGGTAAGTTACTGTACTTTAGCTTTAGGCTACAATAAACAGCTATAACAGTTATTAAAAGTGTCTGTAGTTAATATTTATTGTTAATCTTGGTTCTTATGAAAACCCAACATTTTTAAAATCCAATTGTCACAGAGACCTAAAAAAAATTTGGTTGGGGTTACAATGATAAAATATAAAGGTCCGACTTACATAAAAATTCAACTTAAGAACAAACCTACAGACCCTATTTTGTACGTAACCCGGGGACTGCAGGGGTCGGGACCTGCGTCGTGAGAGTCAATACCGTAGCTAATCCCCCAAACGGTCACGCTGCTCTTGACAGCCATACAAGGCGGCGATGTCAGCAGAATGTGACCGCGCTGACACGCCACACTAACGACATTACCAAGCGGTGTATCTACAGCCGTATACTCACCAATGACTCCCTGCTGGGACTGTGTGAGCCTGCTCCAGTCCGGGTATAGAGCCTTGCAGATCTGAGACCACGCTGTATTCCTCCGGTGCCGGTCCGTGTACGCCTTGCAGCTCTTGTCCCATAGAGCAGGACGGGCCTCTACCTAAAATAAAATCCAAAACAAAAAAAACTAAAATTTTACTTACTTTCCACATGACTTTATTTACGCCGTGACTTCTGATGCATGCATATCTAGAAATCATTGACGTGCAGCTACACGAGAACACATCCGGGGTATAAAAAACTGCAAATATGTCACCTTTTGGTATTTACCTCGGAGATCATGGCTGCTACGTCCAGATCCATCCTCCGGTAGTACATGTCTACTCGGGAGATGCCTCCTCACCGCTTCACAGGCAGCAGAAAATGTCTCTCCTTCCAGTTCCTGGCCTGCGGATTAACACCCCTCCGGAAGGAGGGAAACCAACTCGCTAGCGCCATCTGCAGATAGTAACCCTTTAAGTCAATAGCTGACCCTTTAAACCGTTTTAAAATATGATGACTAGGAACATTAAACCCAACCCCTCTCCCCCAGCTGTAGGGGGCGCTTTATTATAAAAATACGAGATTTTCAGAGTCGTTAAATGCAGGAGAAATTTTACTAACTAGTAATATGGGAAAGCTGGAAAAAAATTCCGTGACTGACACCCCCCTCCCTACACACAGGAACTACACCACTTTTTTGTGAAATTTTTATGGCTTTTACTGACAGCTCCCCTTTTTTCCTTTGGATCAGTACAATCACATAGATTATGAAATTTATAGAGTTTTTGTTATTTTTTTAATGCCTTAAAATTAAAAATTTTCAAAAATGACATTTCTGTATATCACCGTATTCTCACTACCGTAACTTTTTCATACTTCACTGCACGGAGCTGTGTAAGGTGTCACTTTTTGCAGGATGCGCTGACGTTTTCACTGGAAACATTTTGGGGACTGTAGGTCCTTTTTATCACTTTATATTAAAAATTTTATGGGTGAACAAGTTGCGATTTGGATATTTGGATGGTTTTTTTTCTGTTACATCATATGGGATCTTTATTTTTATATTTTGATAGATCTTCCGTTTTTTTTGGATGTGGTGAATTTTCCATTTTTCAGTTTCCGATTTTGTACTCCCCTGTTTTCCACAAACCAAAGATTTTTTAAATTATCCATTTACAGAGACATAGGGGGGCTTGTTATCTATGGGACACATTGTACTTTCTATTGGCACCATTTTATATTTTGTTCATTGTACTTAGAAGCTGGGAAAAAAAATTCCAAATGTGGTAAAATTGCCAAAACAAAAACACAGTTGTGCCATATTCCTATGGGGTTTGTTTAACATCTTTTCCTGTGCCCTCCAAATAACACCTCAGCTTTTTTCATTGGGTCAGTATGATCACAGATACCAAATTTATCTAGTATATCTATTTATCTATTATGTTTTAATACTTAAAAATCAAAATCTTTCATTAAAAAAAACAAGAATTCTTAGTTGTCCCATTTTCTGACACCAATAACTTTTTCCTACTTCGGTGTGTGGACCTGTGTAAGGTGTCATTTTTTGAGGGACAAGCTGAAGTTTTCATTGATACCAATTGATACCATTTTGGGGAATGAACTACCTTTTGATCACTTTTTATTTACATTTTTATGTGTGAAAAAGTGGGGACAGGGACAGATTTTACAAGCTCTGTGCAATCTGTGTGCGCTATATAAATAAAGGAATTATTATTATAATTATTATGTGTTCTAGGGAAAGGGGGTGACTAGAATTTTTATATAGTTTTACCGTAATTTTGTAAAACTTTTTTTTTATCATTATTTCAGGCCCCCTAGGGAACCTTAACCCTAGGGGATCTGATCGCTCATAGAATATACTGCTATACAACTGTATTGCAGTATATTGTGAATATACCGCTTCTCTATTAGAGTCGCTATTAGAGTCTAGCTCCGGGCTATCATGGCAACCAATCAGTGCCCTCCGATGACGTCAAGGGGAGTGTTCATCTGTCATGCAAGATGGAGGCACCCATATGAACCATTGTTAGGTACTGCAGTCCTGTCTAACAGGTTAAATGTCGTGATTGGTCCCAATAGTGACCACGGGAGTTACCGGCAAGTGTCAGCTGTATAATACAGCTGACACCCACCACATACGTAGAGGGCTCAGGCTGTGAGTCCCCCTCCATCCTGTCCTTGCTGCTGTACAACATATATAATAGCACAGCAGTAAAGAAGTGGTAAACATGCTTATAGTTTTTTTTTTGTCTACATATTTTTATTTCATGTTTATATGTTTTTTAGGGCTCCTAAGATGTTTATGCCCTGGGGGGTTATGATCACTCATAATACTGAATAATAATAATAATAATAATATTAGTAAAAAACAAAAAACAAAACAAGAAACAGCCCATTGATATTACAACATAATCAGTGGGGGTCCAACTTCTGGGGCCCTCTACTAATCACCACAGCCCAGGGGTTGTGTCCTAATAGACCATACTTTATCCGTGGGATAGGGTACAAGTGCCTGAAGGGTGGGGTCTGACACCAGGGACCCCCCTATCCCAGTTTTGTGTTCTAAAAAAAGTAAAAAAAAAAACCTGCAGTCCACTATTCCACCACCAGGGGGCACCAGGACCTAAAAAGTAAATAAAGTGTGGTTTTTGGAGAATTTTTGTGTCTGATATCACAGACCCGATGAATATGTGATGTCCGGGGGCTCTTTGATGTTTGCCCCAGGGGGTGATAACAGATTTTTTTCGATTGTTTGTTGAGATTGTTTAAGTCTTATCCTATTGTTTTGCTAGAGATAAGTGGAGACGGGGAGGGGGGGGGGGGGGGGTTGCAGCCACTTATCTCTCCACAGATTGGGCCTGAATATACAGCTCTAACCTTGTTACATTTGTGTGACCCTATTACCACATCGTGTCCGAAACCACAGATCATCTGTGTATCACCTGAGAAGGATGCTGACCCTTATTCGGAGGCTCGTTGGGACTGGTTATGAGGGGTTCTAGGATGGTAATAGTGGGGCTATAGGGACTGGTTATGGGTGGCCTATAGGAGTTGTGGGCGGGGGGGCTATAGGACTGGTTAATAGGGGGGCTACTAGCGAGCTGGGTTTGTGGGCCCCAGGTCTGGTGTGGGGGGGGATGCTCTAGTACTGGTTTTAAGGGAGGATTTTTGGGGGTTCTAGACGTCTAGGAGGCTCTATGAGGTTGGTAGGGCTCTAGGACTGGTTTGGGAGGCCTAGGACTGGTTATATGGGGCTCCTAGGACTTTATTATGGGCGGGGGACCTCTAAGACTGGTTATGGGGGGGCCACTAGGACTGGTTATGGGGTGAGCTAGGACTGGTTATGGGGGGCCACTTGAATGTATGTGGGGGGCCCACTAGAGACTGGTTTATGGGGGTAGCTAGACTGGTAGGGCGGAGAGCTAGGACTGGTTATGGGTCGGGGCCCACTAGATCTAGGTTAATGTAGGGTAGACTAGCTTTGTTAATGGCCACTAGGTTAATGGTTAGGGCAGCTGGAGGGGGGCCACTAGGACTGGTTATGGGGGGGGGCACTAGGACTGGTTATGGGGGGGCGGTGGCTCGGAAACGGTTATGAGTGGTGCCTCTTATGGCTGTTATGAGGGGGCGCTAGGCGCCGGAGATATAATGGAGGGCTACATGAGGAACTGCGTTTTCTATGGGGGGGCTTAGGATGGTAGGGGGGCGGCTCTTGGGCTGGTTATTGGGGGCCTCTAGGACTAGTTAAGGGGGGCCCTAGGACTGGGTTTATGGGGGCTCTAGGACTGGTATATAGGGGGCTCTAGGACTGGTTATGGGGGCCCTCTAGGACTGGTTATGGAGGGGCCACTAGGACTGGTTATGGGGGAGATCTAGGACTGGTTATGGGGGGCCACTAGGACTGGTTATGTGGGGGGAGGGGCTCTAGAACTGGTTATGAGGTGGCTCTAGGTCTGGTTAGGGGGGGTTCTAGGACTGGTTATAGGGGGCTCTAGGTTGGTAAGGGGGTTCATGACTGGTATATAGGGGGCTTTAGACTAGTTTATGGGGGCTCTAGGACTGGTTATGGGGGCTCTTAGGACTGGTTATGGGGGCTCTAGGACTGGTTATGGGGTCTCTAGGACTGTTTATGGGGGCTTTAGGACTAGTTATGGGGGCTCTATGATTGTATGCCGGGGCTGTCGGGGCTCTGTATCTGGGCAGCATTAATAAACGGAAATCACGTTTGCGGGATTGTCTGATTTAGGATTAATCATCTTCGGGGTACTGCATAATTACCGCAACATTACAGAGAATATTCCCGCACTATTACCGCACAGTGTGATTTGCCGGTCATGTGATTTGTGGATTCCTGGCTCTCTGTGTGTGGGCGGGGCATAGAATGCAGTTCCCGCGGGGTGGGTGTGGTTCCGCTCTGTGATTGGCAGTGTCTTGTCTTTCTACTTCATGCTATGGGCGGGGCTTAGTGGCACTGTTGGTGGGCGTTGGTCTCTAGATTCCGTGCTGGACGAAGTCGTATCCGGTTTGCGCAGCAAGGGCTGGTATTTGGTGTGTGTCGGGCCAGGGGCAGGTGGTTGTTCAGTCGGGCCGTGGGCGCCGAGCTACTGTGTCCCGGTGTGGGCGGGGTGTCGGCAGGGGCCAGCGGCCCCTGGCGGTCAGTGTGTGCAGTTCTCTCCTCATTCAGGTGTCCGGGCTCGGTGCCGGAGGACATGGCCGGTGCCCGGTGCTGAGAGCGGACTGTACCCGGGGACACAGCTAGCACAGGCCGCCATGAGCGGGGGCAGCACGGCCTCGGCCGCTCCTCCGTGCCGCTTCGCCCATTACTTCGTGATCTGCGGGACGGATGCGGACAGCGGGCTGGAGCCTGACGAGCTGGCCGGTAAGATGGAGAGCGGCGGCGGGAGGGGGCACCTACCAGGGGGGTGCTGGGAGGAGAGGGGCGATATCAGGGTGCTGGGAGGAGAGGGGTGATATCGGGGTGCTGGGAGGAGAGGGGCGATATCAGGGTGCTGGGAGGAGAGGGGCGATATCAGGGTGCTGGGAGGAGAGGGGCGATATCAGGGTGCCAGCCCGGAGAGGGGTGATATCAGGGTGCCGGGAGGAGAGGGGTGATATCAAGGTGCTGTGAGGAGAGGGGTGATATCAGGGTGCCAGCCCGGAGAGGGGGGATATCAGGGTGCCGGGAGGAGAGGGTGATATCAGGTGCGGAGAAGGTGGTTGATATTCAGGGTGCCAGCCCCGGAAGGGGGGAGAGGTTCCGGGAGGGTGATATCAGGGTGCGGAGAAGAGAGGGGTGATTTAGGTGCAGCCGGTGTTGGGCTGGGAGGAGAGGGGGTAGATATCAGGGTGCTGGGAGGAGAGGGTACTCAATGGTGTCTGGGAGGAGAGGGGTCTATATAGTGGTCTGGAGGAGAGGGGTGATATCAAAGGTGCTGTGATTGAGGAGAGGGTGATATCAGGGTGAGGGGTACGTTACCAGCCAGAAGAGGGTGATATCATGTCTGTGAGGAGAGGGGTGTATATCAGGGTCCGACGTGAGGAAGGGGCGATAGCGGGTGCACGGGAGGGGCGATTCAGATGCGGAGGATGCGATATCAGGGTGCCGGGAGAGAGAGGGGCGAATCCAGTGTTCCCGGGAGGAGAGGGGGCGATATCAGGGTGCCGGGAGGAGAGGGGGCGATATCAGGGTGCCGGGAGGAGAGGGGGCGATATCAGGGTGCCGGGAGGAGAGGGGGCGATATCAGGGTGCCGGGGGAGAGTGGGGGCGTATTCAGGGGCCGGGAGGAGATAGGGTGCGATATCATGGGTGCCGGGAGGAGAGGGTGGCGATATCAGGGTGCAGCCGGAAGGGTGCAACGCGATTGCATCGGAGAGGGGGCGATATCAGGTGCAGCTCCGGAGTGAGAGGGGGCGATATCAGGGTGCCAGCCCGGAGGAGAGGGGGCGATATCGAGGTTGCCAGCCCGGAGGAGAGGGGGGCGATATCAGGGTGCCAGCCCGGAGAGGGGGGCGATATCAGGGTGCCAGCCCGGAGCAGGGGTTGCGATATCAGGGTGCCAGCCCGGAGCAGGGGTTGCGATATCAGGGTGCCAGCCCGGAGAGGGGGGCGATATCAGGGTGCCAGCCCGGAGCAGGGGTTGCGATATCAGGGTGCCAGCCCGGAGCAGGGGTTGTGATGGGCACGAGAAGGGTGATGGTGAGGTGCAAGGATAACATTGGGGTACAAACCTAAACAATAATGTTGGGCACCCATTGAATTGGTGATGTTGAGGCTGGAGCAGTAGGTAGTTGTGGGCACCTACTAAGTGGGTGTTTTCATGGTGCCAGGCTGGAGCAGAGATGTCACTGGGGTACAAGGCTGGAGACTTATGTTGTGCCCCTATTGAAGGGGTGATGGTGATAATATTAGGGTGTCAGGCTGGAGAAGGGACTAACGGTGGGCACCTACTAGGAGAGTTATACTGAACATTAGGATGATGCCAGGCCAGAGTGGGGGGGGGGGGGGGCATCTACTAGAGGTGTTATAGTAAAGGGACCACTGATAAATATGTGGGTGCCAACCTGGACCACTGATAAATATGTCGGTGCCAGGCTGGAGAGGAGCCTATAGGTTGGCACATCCTGAAGTGGTGATGGTTTGGTGCCAGGCTTTATTAGGGTGCAAGTTTCCAGGGGTGCCAGGTTGAAGCAGCGGCTATTAGTGGGTACCAGTTAGAGGGGAGAGGGTACTACTACTGGTTTGGGCACTACGTAGAGGGGGTGATAGAGAGGGCAGTGCCAGGCTGGAGCAAGGTTATCACTGTGACATTCAGGATGTTGCCACAGGTTTGTCATTGGCACAGCACGCTCAGCACTGCTATGCCAGCTCGTGTTTCTTTAGTATCTGGTCTTGGCTGTGGCTAAGTTGGCATTGATCTGTTAAAGGAATCACTACCCCCTATACCCGACCCTGGTATTTCTGGGCTCCTGAATGCTCTATTAGATGGGGCAAAGGTCAGTGGTATCCAATATGGCCGCCGCACATGGCGCTGTCACCCAGCTTTCTCGGGCTCTGAACCATCTACATGCTGTACCATCACCATCTATTGGGCACCTCAAAAGAAGTAATCCCTTTAAGTGAGGGACGTCGGTGTGGGTTGTGAATGGAACAGGTTGTTCAATTAAAGGGATACTTCATCCAATTTCTAATCATATGACGTCACTTTATGATCGTTGGGGGTCTATATATTGGGGGGACCACCAGTTTGGAGAATGAAGACCATCCAGAGCTGGTTTAAAGGGATGTGCGAAGTAATAATATTCAGAAATGGGGGGCCTAGTATTCAGACCCCTGTTATTCTTTGCCCTCTGGGTAGAGTATGGCTTTAAAAATTGGGCCGCCCCCTTTAGCACTGCATAACAGCGCCTCCTGTTCACTATGGCCATGCAAGGAACTGCAGCAGGCTCCTTTTAGTATACACTAATGGGTCCATGTTGTATCTTCCTTGCACAATCGGGCTACAAGAGACGGGGACTGGACGTATCCCTTTAAGACGTGTGTGCAATCTGCTTATCCTGGCCCATCTTCCAGGATTAGTTATTCCGCCGCGTCTCGGGGATATCCGCCAGCCGTCCCTCCGAGGCCATCCTTCTCCCGCCACTTAATATGTCATCTGCGTCGTCCGCTCCAGAATTAATTAAGAGATAAATGAATAATGATGAGGAGGAGGATGATTGATCAGAGACTCGGGCGACCCGGTGACGGAGGGGTTAATGCAGTAGTCACCCTCATTTGCATAATGGGGACTGATGGGCCTCGAAAAATCTAGGGACTGCAGTTATGTCTCCGAATAGGACAGTTATCAATTCCTTTTTTTTTTAAACTTGGGTGAACTTCCCCTTTAAATTTGTTAAAGGGGTCTTCCAGATTTTTAAAAAGTGAGGTTTTTTTTTTTTGGCCTCATATGTGTCCTCAGGTTTCCAGTTTTTTACAGGTCGTATTCATCTACTTTGTAGAAGAGAACAGCCATTTAAAAAAAAAAAAAAATCACGTTTATCGTATTGTGGGCGGAGATTATTTGTCACATGACCGTTTGAATCGGCCAATGGCAAGGTCATTCTCATCCAATTGTCGGGATGTTTCTCATACATCATTGTACTGTAACCTCAGATGACGTGGCGGATCTCGTATCTCGAGGTGGACTTCTCCTTTAAGTAGGACTGACGAGAGGATGACGCGTCTGACAATTTATTACGCCGCCTGTTTATTGCCCCCGTAATCTCTGCAGGTCTTTCTCGTCGCTGTTTACCTTCGCGAAGACAAGGTCATACGTAGACAAACACGGGAAGAAGTCACAAACACCGTTGTGTACACATTGTCACGACTTCTGCTGCTGGTGCGGGACATAGTCCACTTCGCTGGGACGCGATTGATGGTAAACTATGATCATCGGCAAAGCGTAGGCAGGTTGTCACCCAGCTTTCTGAGGCAGGGATCACCCCCGCCAGAAGAAGAGCACGAGGTGTGATCGAAACGTGGACTATAGGGAACAGAAATCAGACTTTATGGCTGTATTTACAGATAATGAACTGCTCATCCTGAGCCTCCTGGTTCATTAAAGACGTTTACACAGCATATATATATATCACTCTCTCGTCTTCTCTGTGATATTAGTGGAGGAGGCCGTGTAATACTGGAGAGGGGCCAACGATACAAGTCTCGCAACATCTGCTTAGTAACCTGAAGCGGTTCATTAAGACTCCTGCCAAGGAATCCTCGTTATCTATTTGGCTAATTATACGATAGAAGGTGAACTGAGATTGCCAAAAATTGGCTGACAATACAATTAATCTTTGATGTAATCTATTTGAATAGTAATTGGTCCCGGACGAGCCCCCAATATTTTGTTAATGTGCTGGTAAAACTTAAATACCTTTTAAATCCCTTTAAATGAGAATTCTGCCTTTAAAGGGGTATGTGACGGAATATTTATGGGGATGACGCCATCCTTGAACTTTGATTTATTTTATAGATAGTAATTGGTCTTGGGACAAGTCCCCAATATTCCGTTAACATATCGATAAAACGTAAAATGTACTGCAAAAGGCTTTCTCAGTCCCTTTAAATGCAAATTCTACATTAAAGGGGTATGTGACAGAATATTTATGGGGATTTTTACACAATGCCATCCTTGAACGTTCATTTATTTTATTTGGATAGTAATTGGTCCCGGACGAGCCCCCAATATTTTGTTAATGAAGCGTGCAAAAGGCATCCATCGCTAAGTTGCTAAGTTCTGCCCTTCGCATTGTTTAAAGTAAGAGCTCTCACCTTGGGTAAACTATAGAAATAAAAAAAACACAAAAACACTCTGATGATTTACCCATCCAGTGTGCACCTTGACCAGCCTCGAAGTGATGCTGGGGGGGTTCACTTGGGGTGAAATTAATGATTCATCGCAGTCTCATCCCTCTGTTCATAGTAGGTGCCTAGATCTTGTACCAGCGTTCCTGAGATTTTTCAGTTTTTTTAAAGGTTTTTTTTTTTTTTTTCTTTATTGTCTTGTAGTTGACCTCCGTGGAGCTGGGGATTTTTTATTTTTTTTAAGTTGTTGAATATTTGGAATGTTGTAAAGAATTTAATGGCCAGCGGTCTCCCTTGGCAGTGAATGTGGTAGAAATTCCTGGAGCGCCCCCGGGCCTTGCCTAGATGACCATTGTTGATTGTCCGGCTTGTTACGTCCTGATTTATGAGTCGGTAACAATAGTGATCTGATTTATATTTGGTTGGTTGTTTGCAGATGGTCCTTTAGGCCGCCACCCCCCACCCTTCCCCCTCCTGGTGGTCTCACTTACTTAGAGTACCATTCTCTCTTTGGGTTATTTCTGAGGCAGATTGTTGACATGTTTTTTTTTTTTTTTACTGTTTCTATTAAACAGGAATTTTTGAAATTTTTTTGAATAACCACACGGTTCGTAAAAAAACGAAGACTTCAAGCGTCGGGACAGCGGAGAATAGGTCACACGTTTCTAATCACAGGGACTCCCCCTCCCATTATGATGAGAAATGGTATAATCTTGTTTAATCTGCATTAAAACCTATTTGTCTCCGTGGTATCAGACTACAAAGACACTTTTTGTAGTCAGACTCGGAAATATTTTATAATATTTTTTTTTTTCTACTATAATATTTTTTATTTTTTTTGTAATTTGTTTAATTTTATATCACATGATCACCGCGTGGCTTAACTCCTAGATAGCCGGATTTAAAGGATCACATATTACGGGCTCTTAAAGGGGCGTTCTAACACTCAGTCCTGGAAAAGCAGCTGATTTTTGATGCATTTGCATCCAGCTGTTGCATCCAGGCTTTTGTAATTATATACCCGTCTCCCTAAATGGCAGCGTCGCGTTACACAGAGGTTATCTGGTAACGCTCTGTCTCCACGTCGGCGTCTATTTTCATCCCGTAATTGTATGGGATTTCCTTCCTCCTTTCTTTCCTGCTATAATAGGATTCTTCCAACTCGTATTTTACGGAGTCCACGTCAATCTGCCTTTTGTCCCCTGTATTTATCTCAGGCGGAGCTGAATACGGCCCATTCTCTGTTATCAGCCAAGTTACCGTTTTGGGTATGCATCCTTCCTGCGGTACTATGTGTCCGGCTCCATGTCCGTTCTCCTGAAGTATAACTTTATTGATATTGTTGTTTTTTTTTGTTTGTTTGTTTTTGCTTTAAGTCGTTTTTTTAACAGATCCATGTGTCTCCATGGTAACAGACTACATAAAACTGGCCGCGTAGTCAGGTGCTGTCGCCCTGTCCAGAAGGTTAATGAGACAAGGTGAACAGATAAATTGGATTATAGCCACAGGATCTATTTGTATTAACAGCCTTTTGCAGGACCTGTCTACACAGATTTTTTTTACGTTGTCTGTTGCTAAGGAAACGTATAGATCTGCCTGGTAGCTGCAGACAAAAAGTGATATTGAGTGATAAAAACACACAAAAAAACCTTTGAAAATAGTGAAGCTTTCAAGCTAAATACGGATGAACAAGGATTTTTGACAGTTTTGATCATTTTTCATTTTGTTTACAGTTACCATGCAGAGCTGTGTGTTTCCTAGGTAACAGACAACAAAGACCCAGCGCAGTCAGATCATGCACATTTGCTAGTGACTGTTCATCAGGATTTTTCTGGTCGCATTGTCTCGACCATCTTCTATATATGAATCCAGGATGTGACTACACTGGAGTGTTTTATGTAGTATAACAGATCTATGTGTCTCCATGGTAACAGACTACATAAAACTATCAGTGTAGTCAGATCCTCCAGTCATGTCCAGAAGATTGGCGAGACATTGGTGGATGGTCATTATCAAATCTATTTGTCTTTACAGCCTTTCTGCGGGATCTGAATACGCATCGTCATCTTTTTTTCGTAGTCTGTTACCATGGATACACATAGATCTGCATGGGAGCTGTAGACGCGAAATGCTAATATATGATAATAACAAGTAAAAATGAATTGTTACTCTGTATATAGCTTGTGGTTTACATTCATAGTCATGGCGGGTGATAGGAACAGTAGCGTAAGCTGAACGGTGAGTGGTCCTAGAGGTAGGTACCTCTGCTAGGTGCATGTAGTGACGGAGAGGAGCTGTGTCTTTCCCGCCCTGCCTGTTGTTATGGAGTTTTTTTTTTCTTGGTTTTTTTTCCGCCGGGCTCTTTGTGTCCTCGCGAGAATGACTGGTAAAGAAGTGCGGGATAATGGATGTGCGCGGGTCAGCGCATCACAATGAGACAGCAGGCTCCGCCCCCAGGCCCCGATACAGCGCACAATGGCAGCGCTGGCCTTACAAGTCACCATCTGCTTCTAGAAGCAGATGTGCCGAGTCAACGCTTCCACAAGCCAAGTGTAACACCCAACTGGGTTTGTTTTTGAAAAAAAAAATTTCACCAACTGCCAAAAACAACAACAAAAAAAAATTTCAAAATTTTTTAAAAACTTTTTCTATTTTATTTTAAAATAGTCGACGTCAAGTCTAATCATCTTAAATAGGAGTAAACATTTCTGTTCTGTCATTATTTTTTTAAGTAAAGTTCTATCCTTCAGAAGCCAAATGTTTTTTTTTGTTTTTTATTAAATTTGAAAACTGGCAAAAACTTTTTCAAATGAAAAAATAAATTCTTGTGTATTTTAAATTTTTTTTTCTTCTAAATATTTTGTGTAACATAGTACAATTTTGATTCTTAAAATTTCTATTCTGTAATTTAAAAAAAAAAAAAAAAAAAACATTTTAAAATCCGATTCTGGGAAAGCTGGGTGAAAGCCAAAATGATGAATACAGCACTGAAAAATGGAAAAGTGGTTCTAGACTGATTTTCTCGGGGCTACTGACTGGCAACGAAGACAACGAATTGTGCAGAGATAGTGGAACATATGTTAACATTCAGGAATCTGGGAAAGCTGGGTGACAACCTACATGGTAGCTAGGTTTCGCTCTACTTTCCTAGAATCCTTAATGGTAAATGTATTCAGGAACGTGTATTCACACGTGTATCGGGATATGTCTTTCAGGACTATGGGAAAGCTGGGTAACGATAATTGTTGATATTACGGTTCCCTCAATGATGAAGTCTGTCTGCATAGACTTGTGTATGGCTAATCTCTGCATGGATATATACAGTGTACACGTGTCATTGTATGTCTAAGTAGGTTTGCCATTCTGGAACTTGGGAAAGCTGGGTGACAACCAATTAGCTTGCACTGGGTCTAACAGTTCCACCTTTTTAGACTCCCGAATAACTGAGCTATTTGTGAATATGTATAAGTGGGGTATTCATGTATTGCTTTGTAACGAGGCATGTTTGGCAATCAGGAACCTGGGAAAGATGGGTGACCAAACAAAATGTGGCTGGAGCAGGTCAACTTTCTACAAATTCTTAATGGCAAATCCACGCAGTAAGATTTATGTATGGAGACAACACGCATCGCTGTCATTATAGGCGTATTTGCCTGTCAGGGATGTAGAAAAGCTGGATGTTCACCTATATGCCTACTATTTTGATTCTCGCAGTCCACTATTTGAATAGCAAATCCACTTGAGTTTAGATCTATAGATCAGATATCGATGTATCATCATTATTTGCCATTCAGGACTTTGGGAAAGATGGGTCACTTCTCATATAGCTACTAAAATTATTCTTTAATACTACTTTCTATGGATCGTGAATGGCAAATCCACCCAGTGAAATGGATAAAGTAACTATGTATCCATCACTCTTGTTTGTCACTCAGGACTTGGGGGAAGGGGTGGGACACCCTTATGTCTGATTATTATAATCCTTGCTTACGACTGTGGCAAATCCACCATTGAGTAAGATAGTGTTTGAAACTCGGGCTCCGGGGGAAAGTTGGTGATTGTTTCATATGGTTACATTGCGCCTTCTCTCATTTCTACTTCATAGGCCCTGAATGGCAAATCCACCCACTGATCTGGATACAATAGCTATGTATCTATTGCTGCAGGGTTTGTCATTCAAGACTTTGGGAAAGCTGGGTGATCGCCCATATGTCTGTCTGCGATTCCCATCCTCACAGACTACTTTCTAAGGCTCCTGAATGGCAAATCCACAAAGTAGTCCACCAAGTGATTTATAGTGTAGCAATGCATGTATAACTGGACACTTGGGTGTATTTGACAGTCAAGACTCTGGGAAAGCTGGGTGATTGCTCATATGGCTCCCAATTCCACTCTCTCATTGTACTTTCTAAGGCTCCTGAATGGCAAATCCACCCATCATATTCGATTCAGAGCGTTGTATCTATTTGACTTGTAGGGTTTGCCATTTAAGACTATGGGAAAGCTTGGGTGCCAGCCATAGTATTTCTATCACCACTGCCTCACCCCAGTTGATAAGGATTTATATAGTGCGTCTATGCTGCACCTGGACACTTGGACGTATTTGACAGTCAAGACTCTGGGAAAGCTGGGTGATCGCTCATATGGCTCCCAATTCCTCTCTCTTTTTACTTTCTAAGGCTCCTGAATGGCAAATCCACCCAGTGATTCGGATTTAGTAGCTGTGTATCTATTCCTTCAGGGTTTGCCATTCAAGACTATGGGAAAGCTGGGTGACAGCCCATATGTCTGTCTGCTATTATACGCTCATTTTACTTTCTAAGGCTCCTGAAAGGCAAATTAACCCAGAGATTTGGATATAAATATAGATCTGTATCAATGCACGCTTTGCGAATCTGAGTTGGGGGGGGGGGGGGTAAAGCTGGGTGACAGTCCATATGGCCACTATTAATGGTTATTTCAGGAATCTGGGAAAGCTGGGTGATGCCATCACCATGTGTGGATGCCTTGTGACATACTTGCTCTGCTTTCCAGCGTGACTAGGGCTCCGCATTGCAGCACGTGTGTTTGCTATGTGCAGCGCTCCCCGCAGAGCCTCACGGCGCGTCGCCCTCCGTGTAATGAGAAGAGACAGATGAGGGCGGCGCAGAGCCCCACAACACACTCAGCTCTGCATAACCTGCACGTGACCGGCACCGCAGCATCTAGAGACTGACAGCAGCAGCCAGTAGTGTTGTATGAAAGGTAATACATCCTTGTTGTCTGGTGCCCGGGCACAGCTGCCAGTCTTAAAGGGGCAACAACTTCAACCCAGCAGCTTGAAGATGAGCAGAGTTATAAGACGGCAGATAACAGGGAGCAATCGATAGACATGACTAACCTTGTTCTGCTTCCTGCTGTCATCTCGGAATTTGATATTCCCTCGTCTCCCGACTTCGGCCCCTGACCTCATAACAGAGGAACGCAGAGCGCTAGAGGCATCAATAATTCACATGTCCTGTACATTCACTGAATAGTGAGTGCAACTCTGAAGTATAATACAGGATGTAACTCAGGATCAGTACAGGATAAGTAATGTCATGTATGTACACAGTGACTGCACCAGCAGCAGAATAGTGAGTGCAGCTCTGGGTATAATACAGGATGTAACTCAGGATCAGTACAGGAAGTAATGTCGATGTCACAGTGACTGCACCAGCACAGAATAGTGAGTGCAGCTCTGGGGTATAATACGGATGTAACTCAGGATCAGTACGGATAAGTATGTATGTAAGTAACAGTGACTGCACCAGCAGCAGAATAGTGAGTGCAGCTCTGGGTATAAACAGGATGTAACTCAGGATCAGTACAGGAAGTAATGTCTGTATGTACAGTGACTGCACCAGCAGCAAATAGTGAGTGAGCTCTGGAGTATAATACAGGATGTAACTCAGGATCGTACAGGATAAGTAATCATGTATGTACAGTGACTGCACCAGCGCAGAATAGTGAGTGCAGCTCTGGAGATAATCAGGATGTAACTCAGGATCAGTACAGATAAGTAATGTATGTATGTACACAGTGACTGCACCAGCAGCAGAATAGTGAGGTGCAGCTCTTGGGTATAATACAGGATGTAACTCAGGATCAGTACAGGATAAGTAAGTCATGTATGTACACAGTGACTGCACCAGCAGCAGAATAGTGAGTGCAGCTCTGGAGTATAATACAGGATGTAACTCAGGATCAGTACAGGATAAGTAATGTCATGTATGTACACGTGACTGCACCAGCACAGAATAGTGAGTGCAGTGTGGAGTATAATACAGGATTGTAACTCAGGATCAGTACAGGATAAGTAATGTCATGTATGTACACAGTGACGCCCAGCAGCAGAATAGTGAGTGCAGCTCTGGGTATTACAGGATGTAACTCAGGATCAGTACAGGATAAGTAATGTCATGTATGTACACAGTGACTGCACCAGCAGCAGAATATGAGTGCAGCTCTTGGAGTATAATACAGGATGTAACTCAGGATCAGTACAGGATAAGTAATGTCATGTATGTACACAGTGACTGCACAGCAGCCAGAATAGTGAGTGCAGCTCTGAGTATACAGGATGTAAATGGATCATACAGATAAGTAAGTCATGTAGTCCACTGACTGCACCCGCAGCAGAATAGTGAGTGCAGCTCTGGGGTATAATACAGGATGTACTCAGGACAGTAAGGATAAGTAATGTCATTTAGTACAACAGTGGACTGCACCAGCAGCAGAATAGTGAGTGCAGCTCTGGAGTATAATACAGGATGTAACTCAGGATCAGTACAGGATAAGTAATGGCATGTATCTACACAGTGACTGCACCAGCAGCAGAATAGTGAGTGCAGCTCTGGAGTATAATACAGGATGTAACTCAGGATCAGTACATGATAAGTAATGTCATGTATGTACACAGTGACTGCACCAGCAGCAGAATATTGAGTGCAGCTCTGGGGTATATTACAGGATGTAATCATGGATCAGTACAGGATAAGTAATGTCTGTGTATGTCCCACAGTGACTGCACCAGCACAGAATAGTGGTGCAGTCTCTGGGTATATACCGGAGTGTAACTCAGGATCAGTACGAGGATAGTATGTCATGAAGGTAACACATGACCTGCACAGCAGCAGAATATGAGGCAGCTCTGGGGTATAAGTAAGGATGTAACTCAGGATCAGTACGATACGTAATGTCCATGTTGTACACGTGACTGCAACCAGCAGCAAATAGTTGAGTGAACTCTGGAGTATAATACAGGATGTAACTCAGGACCGTAACAAGGATAAGTAATGGCATATTGTACACAGTGACGCAACCAGCGTCAGAATAGTGAGTGCAGTCTGCGACTGATAATACAGGATGTACTCAGGATCAGTACAGGATAAGTAATGATGGTAGGTAACACAGTGACTGCAAAGTCCAGAACTAGTGGAATGGGCAGCTCTTGGAGGTAATACAGTGATTAACTCAGGAGCAGTACCGATACAGTAATCCCATGTATGTACACACAGTGACTGCACCAGCAGCATGAAAGGTGAGGCAGCTCTGGAGTATAATACAGGATGTAACTCAGGATCAGTACAAGGATAAGTAATTCATCGTATGTACCCGTGACTGCCCAGCAACAGAATAGTGCGTGCAGATCTGGATGTAGAATACAGGATGTTAACTCAGATCAGTACAGGATAAGTAATGTCATGTATGTACACAGTACTGCCTCCCAGCAGAATAGTGAGTGCAGCTCTGGGTGGTTCCAATACAGGATGTAACTCAGGAATCAGTACAGGATTAAGTAATGTTCAGGTATGTACACAGTGACTGCACCAGCAGCAGAATAGTGAGTGCAGCTCTGGGGTATAATACAGGATGCAGCTGTCTCTCAGTTCTTCTCTGTATGTAAATATGTCAGGAATGTCGCGCTTGGTGAGTGAGGAGATCTCGTGAGGCGATGCCTGATGCATAATCTAGAGTAACGTCCCTTTAAAATCAAACAAAGACATTCTTGTGCTCAGTTATCTGCCTCTATTATTCCTCATGGCAATACATTATATATGTGACCACCTGCAGGGGGTCAGTGTTTTGTTGATCCCATTGACGGGGATGTGACTAGATTCGCCATTCTGAAACCCGAGAAAGCTGGATGAGAGAGATTATAATGGACGATTCTGTGGCAGATGATAGAATAGTATAGTATCAGATGTCGCTGCGTCGTCCTCTGCCCGCAGAGCGCATTAGCATAGAGATTGCGTTCCCTGCGCCTCACGCTGCGCTAATTTTGCCCTAATCTGAGGAAACGAGGACGAGGCGGTGATAGAAGAGAGGTTCTGAGCTCAATCCTCCCGCCTGGCAGGGAGACCTAAGCCGCAATTGTCACGACTGACCAGCTGTGAAATTATGAGTAGGGTCAGCCTTGTGTTATTACTCCTAAAAATGACCTGCTTACTGTTCCTTTTAGGGTTGGGGTGTCACTTTACCCCCCTGACTGTATAGGACCACTTCATCCTGTCATGGAGACGCCCATTTGTCAGGCGATTTGTACATTACCAGGAGGAATAACAGATGAACAGTAAATCGCTGGGTGTAAAAAGAATGATATAATCAATATTGGGGGAGATTTATCATAAGTTTCTGAGGTAAAATTGTTTGATTTCCCCACGGAGAGCCCAACCAATCAGAGCTCAAATTCCATTTTGAAAACAGCTGTGGGAAAATGAAAGCTGAGCTCTGATTGGTTGTCAGGGGCAACTAAAACCGTTCTGCTCTGAGACCCTTCTGATGAATCTCCCCCAATGTGTATATGTAAAGAATAAACCGTGACGCCCAATTTTTGGTCAAATTCTACATTTCCAGGAGGAATAACTGAGGAATTGGGAACCACTTGGGGGTGCAATACTATATTATTGTTTAGGGACTGATCCTTATTAACAGAAATTGCTGTGACGCCCCTTTTTTCGGTCAAATGCCTCATTTCCCGGAGGAATAGCAGAGGAATCGGAAAAGCAACGACATCATTAATGTAAATATCTAAAGATTAATCCGTTCTTTTTTTAATCAACGACTTCCCGAAAACTGAATAATTTAGCGGCAGAGCAGACGTGTTAGCTTTTCTAAAGACCTGACCTACTTCTGGAGTCACAAGCCATAAATATTCTATCAAAGTCGCAGGAGGCCACAGCGTCCCGGCACGTGTCGCCCCCCTGGGAGGGTCGGAGGTTATTAAACTAGTTTCGGACTGTGACACCCCCGAAACCTGCTTAAGGAGGATTTGTTTTTTTCACTTCTTTTTTTGTGGTTATTTATGGTTTTTGAGCAGGTGTCATGTGGGTGGAGTTTCAGGTTGTCACCGACCAGCTGACAGCTAAGTTATATCCTGTTATTGAGTGGTCTTCTGATCCTGGACAACCCCTTTAAGTATCCCCTAGTGTATTTTGGACCTGACTTCCTGTTTGGGTGACCTCTTTATCCATAAAAGTACTTATGTGCAGGGTCAGCAATTCCTGAAAGATCCCTTTCAGGTTTCCTACAACAAATTGACTACTGTGTCAGTCCTTGTATTCCAGTAGTCACCTGCTGTATGTGAGAATCCAAAATTCCTAGAAGACCCCTTTAAGGTTTCCTAGCAAACAGTCGTCATCGTATTTGGGTGACCACTAATTCAATACATCACTCATGTGCCCTCAAGTAGTCACCGATGTATAGTAGGGTCTAGAAATCCTGGAAAATTCCTTCAAGGTTTCCTAATATCCTATTTGGGTTGACTACCGTCTCAGTACATGTTATTCCTGGAATACCCCTTTAAGGTTGCATAGCAACCTAATACCATCTTATTTGGGTGACTACTAAGTTAATACATGTACCAACGCGCGCCCAAGTAGTCACCAGAAGTTATCTGCTGTATAGTAGGATCCAGGGTTATTGGAATAACCCTTTAAGGTCTCCTAGTAACCAATTGCCATCCTTTTGCGGGTGACTACTATGTGTACAGTGATTGGGGTTGACGAAAAGTACAGACTCTTTCTTCAAAATAACACGCACTGCTTCTGTCCATCGTCTCGTATATCATCTCCATTTAAAGCAGGAGCTGCACTGGTTTTGGTAAACAGCGGCCATGTTTTTCTAAGCGTGGACAACCTTTTTAAGTGACCACTACTTGAACACTCATATCTACTATTAGTAATAGTAGTCACCTACCATAGGCCCCGCCTTTTTTATTGTGAAAGTGAAAGTAAATTCTCAGGGACTACTTCACTTTGTGACGGTTAAAATGTAATTTACGCCGCAAAGTTAGCTGCCATCCAGCTTTCCTAGGCTCCTGAATGGAAAATGCAATGTGTTGGTGAATAAATATAGCCTTTACTACACAACTGGAGAAAAATTCCTGTCAGAAAAGTGAAAATTCCTGTCAGAAAAGTGAAAATTCCTGTCAGAAAAGGTGTCACCCTGCTTTTCTAGAGTGTGAGTAACACAATAAAATAAGAATTCTAGTCATGTTGTTTATCCGTGGTGAGCTTGGAAAGCTGGGTCATAAATAATATACTGACGTCCTTATCCGATTCCTATTGAAGTTGGGATCCAGCTTTCCTAAGTTCCTGAACAAAGAGGGATATCTTGTGGTTTTGTGTCACTTCATAGCTGGAGATTTCCCATTACGGAGCCTTGGAAAGTTGGGCGACGGCTTATTTGACTGTTTGAAAATATCCCAAATGTTAAAAGTTTTCACCCAGCTTTTCTAGACTCCTCAATGGGAGATGTGCAAAAATATATAGAAATACATTCCAATTTTTTCATGACTTCCATTCAGGAACATGGGAAAGTGTGTATTCTCCCCATTATTAATCTGTAGCTTTGGAAAGCTTGGTGACCTCTGTTTTTCTTGACTTCTCTTTGGAAACATTTCAAGATTTTATAGAATTTAATTAGTGTTTTGGCGACTTACATTCAGATCCCTGAGAAAGCTGATATAGATCTAATTGAGATTTTCACCCAGCTTTTTAGAGTCCTGAATGGAAAATATTTTAAGGGGTATAGAATCACTGTCCTCCGTTATGATTCCCATTCAGGACCCTGGGAAAGATGGTATTTACCCTCTTTATGGCTCCAAGGAGTTCGGGAAAGCTGGTTCATTGCTAATATTGTTCTGTAAATGAGGTTTCCACCCAGCTTTTCTAGACTCCATAATGTAAAATTTGTCTATAGAAATACATTTCAACTTCATTGATTGCCATGCATGAGTCTAGGAAAGCTGGGTGACTTCCTTTCTAGATGCCTAATGATGTATCTACAGTGAGTAATGAGACTTGTAGTGCTATATTTTGGGAGAGCTGGGTGACTTGTATTGTAGCTGTTCTAATAGACTTAATTGGAGTTTTCACCCTGCTTTTCTAGACTCCTGAATGGAAAACCAATAACGTGTATATGAATTCATATAGGCTTTTTAATGTTTTCCACTCAGGAAGGTGGCAAAGCTGCTATTACTTCCTTTATTGCTCCAGATATAGGGAGGTGTTTAGGAAAGCTGGGTGATGGCTAACATTAGATGATCCTATTAAGGTTTTCACTCAGCTTTTCTAAACTCTGGAATGGCTTCTGTTCAGGAGTCTAGGAAAGCTGGGTGGCCTCCTTTTATAGATGCCTATTCATTTCCCTTTACGACTTGTATCGCTATACTGTAATTGGGACAGCTGGGTGACTTCTCTCAGGTTTCTTTGGGTTTTCACTCAGCTTTTCTGGAATCCAGAAAAGTTAAATATGTACTAAATGTAAAGAAACACACTGTCTTTTTTTTAATGATGCCATACAGGAGTCTAGGAAAGCTGGGTGACGACCCTCTATGCGTCCATAGTGAATAAACGAGTTTGCTCCGCCAAATTTAGGAAAGCTGGGTAACGTGAACATTGTGGGAGCAGTAACGGCGGCCATATTGCCCTGACGCCTCCTATGAAGCTCTAATGGCCGCCCGTGTCTGTAAATAGCCGGGTTTATGTCACTTTCCCCATGAATTATTCAGCGTGAGTCTTACGCCGCCGGCAGTCGGGATCCATCGCCTCAGACTTCCCTCCGCTACCGCAAATTTTAATCCCCCTTCCTCCCTCAGGAGACATTGACCCTTTCCCCGCGCATCAGCCGCACTAATCGCGTCTCATTCCGCGTATGCAAATACGCTTGGCGCGCGGCTATTTGCGGAGACCGCCGACACGTTTTTTTGGTGAGAGCTTCTAAAATTACTCGGCGAGATAAGATTCCCCTCCAAGGTCATCGCTCCGTGATGTTTGTTGCCTTGTCAAGATTGTGGCGCGTTTTTTTTTTTTTTTTTTCTTCCTCACATTCCGATAATGTCCGTGTGGTGACCGGCGATATGCGAGGAATTTTCTAGTAACGGCCGAGGAGATATACCAGGAGGCCCCTGTCGAGCGGCATTGCTGTAACTGGAATAGAATTCCGGAAATTTCCGTAAAGACCGACACAGGAGCAATAGATGGAATTAAGTGATGGGATTGTACTACGAATTTACAGGCCTCGATAGGAAGGTGTTGCCTCATGGCGCGACCGTTTACATGTAGACCATAGAGTACATAAATACAAGGTCACCTTTAAGTGGGGGGTGTATAAAAGAGACATTACATGCATATGAGGACCCCTTTAAGTGAGGGGCGAGGGTGAAAGATGCTGCCATCATGCTCTCCTCGCTGATGAATCCCAAGTGTTGCCCTTGTAATTGAACCTGTGACCACCTCACACATTCTCCATCGTGTGGACACACTTTATTCATCTTCAGGTTCCAAAAACCTGCTCTTAAATGGATGACCCCCTTTAAATCCCTTCAGAAACATTGCCTTTAAAAGAGAGTCTACCATCTCCTCCCAAGCAGAATATTGATGAAGTTGTTCGGACATACCATGTGATCTGGTATTTTAGAGAAACATCCTTTTTAAAATTTTATGCAAATTAGGGGGGTTGTGCAACAGGGGCGGGGCCTAATCTGTTAGTGCTCCCGTGTTCCCTCTTTCTACTTCTTTTTTTTTTTTTAATGTGAGATCTCAATGATTGTGTAAAGAAGGGAAGGGCTATGAGGTTCTAGGTTGTGAAGTAAGAATAAAAGTGGTGCACCACTAGACTTGGCCCCACCCCTAGTGCTCTGACACGTTTATTTACATACATTTTTTTATAAATGAAATTTCTCTAAAATTCAATCTTTGAGAAAACTGAAAATAGGCGTATGAAACTTATAAACTGTTTTTAGTTGTGAGTTGATTTGCGAGCTGGTACACTCCCTTTAAAGAAGACTTTCCATCGACTCAATAGTGTGTATATCAGCTTTAATAGATGCCGCTTCACTGATTGCGGCGCAGCTGGAATTTTTTCTCTAGCAGTTACTGTTCCCAAGCAATTGCTGTCATTAGTTTTGGCCCCCAAAATGAAAGGGTCAAGTGGGTGGGAGCAGACAGCTGGCACCACCCACCTAACGATAAAGAGAGTCACAGAAACGAATGCGTATTGCTTCGGAACGGTGAGGGCTAGAGAAAAAATTCCAACTGTGCTTGAATCAGTGGTGTGTCACCTATTGAAGGATCCTGAGGTGGAAGAAGTGATGGGACCTCTTAAAGGGGTGGTCGCTGCGTCATGCTTGCGTACTCATGTTTTGTGTCTCTCCTTATTACTAACCTTGCTGTTTTGCCTCATGACTTCATTCACACGTTCATTTTTTTGTTCACTTAGTTTTATACCAATGGCTAGAAGCAGACCGACATGGCAGGAGCCAAGACGGTGAGAATAAAGGCGCAGGTAACCTTAGGCTCCGCACCATAAGTCCCTCTCTGCACTTCACCCACTTTCTCCACCCTCTCCAAATCACAACGATTGTTCACTTATGATTTTTCGCTTGCTTCACCTTTTCCCCCCCTCCGCACCCCTGAGACCTCTTTACCGCCACCGCCTCGCTGTCTCGTCAGGCGTAATTGCCGACGTAATGGAAATGAGCTAAAGCATCTTGTGAACATGGCAGACCTGATTGTCTGGAGCACTTAAAGGAATTTTCCATCTGAGAGACGATTATGGTGGATCTGGTCTATGGAAATCTGAAATATCGTTTTATTATATTCATTTTTGAAAATTTTTTACCCTAGCCATGCGCATAGCACGTGGTTTAGAAAAACTGAGAGAAAAAGGGGCCTTGTTTTTCATAAGAACCAATGGTCTGGGCTGTGGTTGCTATAGGAAACAAGCAGAGGCCTAGTTTATGCAAAATCTTTATAGGCCCCTCCTACTGCAACCACTACACCCAATTACGCCCCTCTAAGAAAGCCATTTTTTTCCTCAAAGATGTTTTTAGTAGGCCCTCGCTTGCCAAATCTGACCCGAAAAACTGTTTTTCCATCAACCAATCAAGAGATTAGCTTACATTTTTCAACTGCTCTATAAAAATTAAAGCAGCTCTGTGATTGGTTGCCAAGATAGCAAGGCCCCTGTCAGGCGGTTTTGATAGGTCTTCATTTACCAAAACAGTCTCCCAGAAGAACAACCCCCTTTTCCATGGACAAGAAGGATATATGTTCTACTAGACCATTTTTTTTAATAAGGACAACCCCTTTAAGGACCTACTGATGTGTTTTTCACTTAAAGCCGACTTGTACTTCCCCTCCTGGTCATCTGCACTAATCTCCTAATATGTGTCAAGATGTTTTGCTCAATTGTTCCCCCTGGGTTTTAATTAAGATATAAGTGATTTTCTTCCTCCTCCTGTCGTCTGGTGTTTTTTGGTAGTTTTCGGTTTGGGCCTGTTCTGGCCTCCATATTATGCTAGCCACACACGAAATAATATTTACTATAAAATTATTATATTATAATGATTTATAAGAAAAACATAAGAAAAGATTAGATTTTTTTTTTTCAGTAGGCTGGGCTAAATCTGACTACGACTACATGGGTGGAGCTTGTAGAGGGAAAGTTACTGTTAACCCCCAGTTACAACTCCAACCTTGTTTACATATGTGGTGGAGTGTCACCTCTTCACTCACCTATAGCAGATGCTCTCTTATCATGGGCCTTTAAGGCTGTCCATTTCTGTGTGGCTATCATCGGTAAACTGATGGTGGTGGTGGTGGTAGTTGGTGGTGGTGATTTTTAGATGGTGTTTGATAGTTGTAGTCAATAAATTCTACTCCGATGATAACTGACCTGCCTCATACTGGTGGTATATTTATTGCATCAAGACTCTGCCCACTTTTGGGTGGGGTTTCATTACCCTTCCCCCTTTGGGGGCTGGGACGATCAGAATTTAAAGGGATGGAAAAAATTGTGACCATCCCCAAACTAAGTTTGGCAAGTGTGCACTGATCCTCCTATATTCTAATCACTGGTATTACTATGTAGTTACGTTTTATGTAAAAAAAAAAAATATGAGGTAAGTATTGTTGTTTGTGATGTTTTTGCCCTATTTTACACCATGGTGTCGCGTTGCTGTGGAACTAATCTGGGTGACGATGTCTGACTAAAATGTGAGAATGAATTCTACTTGATCTAGTTTGCACCTTCACACATCTACATCAAATGTTCTCACTTTTTTAATTTTTTTTTTTTGCTTTTTGTACTCATTTTGGGTTATTTTAGTCTTCTCTATTCAGAAACTAAGTCACGTTTAGTATTCAGATGGCTGCTCTTAGAAACGGACAGCAATTTAGCTCCTTCCCTCTGTCAACGATGAGGTGTCCCCTTAAGAGATGATTTGGGAGCTGGTACACTCCCTTTAAAGAGGACTTCTCACAAACTCTTAATGATATAAACCCTTAAATAGGCGCTACTCCACTGATTCTGTAGCAGTTGGAATTTTTTCTCTAGCCCCCACCATTCCCGAGCAATCGGTGCCGATAGTTTTGCCACCTTATATGCTAAGTAGGCTCTCTACTGTCAGGTGGGTTGTTCCAGCAGTTTGCTCCACCCCTGAGGATCACTCGCATATTACTTTATATGCTATGAACAGTGATTACTCAGGAACGGGAAGGGCTAGAGAAAAAATTCCAACTGTGTTGGAATCAGTGGAACGGCGCCTACTATAAAAAAATAAATATTTATGAAAGCCTCTTTCACACTCTCTGGTAAAAGGAAGTCAACAGAATTCCGAAATCTGCTTTAGATGTGAATGGAGAAGAAACATCACATTAATCACATATATGGCGGTTTTAGAAGCGCGGTATCCAGGATGTGTAACCACCTCTTCATCCTCCCCCGGCTTTTATGCACTCTCTGGTGTCTGATGGGAGATTTATTGGCGCACTTATGGTTTATTGACCATGTTACCGTTCATGTAATGTGTAATCCCGCTGCCAGTGTCCGGGGAGTTTTATGAGTGACTAAATAAGGTTTTTATATCAAGATGATTAGTGCCGAGGGGATCGGCGGATTACGAGGGTGGGGGGTGGAGCATACATTTTATTATTACTATTTTATTGTATAAAATGTTTATTTAGATTTTAATATCCAAGATAAAAAATATAAATAAGGCATGAAAAAAATCTAATTCGTAATTATATTTTAGATTTTTTTGGCAATTTTTTTTTTTTTTTATCACCATCATTTTTTAAAATATTTTATGGTTTTATTTGTAATTTCCCCATCTTAAACACACCGCGCACTATACAGAAGCGGCTGTCTGCAGATCAGTCGTGACATGTGTTGTTTGTCCTCTGATGTCAGCCCTGGCGCTCTGCCTCGAAGACAGCTACGTTGCGGCACCGCGTGTACGGACAGGCAGCTGCGCAGCCTCCGCTCCTGACACGTCTTATCAGATTTCTATGGGACTTTTCATGGTTCGCTATTAAAGGGGAACTCCATCTCTAACTTAGCATGTATTCTATCGGAAAGAAGGGGTCAGAGGACGTCCATGGGTGCCAACCCCTCCCCCACGATTCCTGAAACGGAGGGACCTCAGATTTCTATATTTGGACGTTCTGCCATGTTCTGTTACTTCATGTGATTGTCTTGTGATTTAGGTGAAAACTTTGACCAGAGTCCTGTGAGAAGAACCTTCAAGTCCAAAGTCCTTGCCCACTACCCTCAAAATGTGGAGTGGAACCCCTTCGATCAAGATGCCGTCAACATGGTAAGGTCTAAATCGTGGAGAACCCCCACCCTTGGTTCTCGAAATGCTGGTGTGTGGTGGTCTCTGAACCAGATGGTCATCTAAAGTTGGGGCCTCCTAACTCTTACCTGATGGTCAAGTGTAATGGATTGAGTTGCAATACCAATCGCAACCTGTATTCAAGTCAGGCGCACCTAAAGGGGTATTTTAGGAGCAAAAACTGTCTGGGGGTCTCGGGTGTTGGTCATGGGATTGGGGGTCCACTGTACCAATGAATGAATGATTTAGTAGGTCGCATGGTCCAAACTCTGCTACTTCAATTAATGCCATAGGCCATAGACACAGCATGCATGTCCAACCCACCGCTCCATTGATTTAGGGTACAACAAACCTCGCCCCCCGTTCTTGTGATCCATGAGGATCCCACTGATTAGAACTGATTAGAAGTTAGAACTTGATTTTACTTGAATACCCCTTTAATAAGATGGAATACCTCTTTAAATCAAATGTAGACTTTGTTGAATTTTCAGTTGAAGTCGTCAGCAGGCGCCGTCTCTTATGATCTCTTATTATCACTATATTTTCAGTGGCATTAATTACAACCACTCGCATTATACAACCATTGGGTTGTAGAGGTGGCGAAACGTGTCTCCCTAAAGGGGTTTTCCCACGAACACAAGTTAGGCCCCGATCCAGATCAGGGGGGGGGGGGCGACAGAGGTATGTGGGACCCCATCGGACCCCACGTTTTCGTGATCTGTGGCAGTCTAATCACTAAGACCCCCCCACCGATCAGCAAGTTAGGGCCGATCCCGTAGATGTATTCACTTTCCGATTCGATGTTTTACCTCCTATATTACGGTAAAATTAAATCCTAATACTTAGTGAGAACATTGTTTACCTGTAAACTGTGGAGACAACTGATTGCAGTTTCCCTGCAGCACTCCCGTAGGGGATATGTGGTATTGCACATCGTCCATTCATAACAATGCGTTATCTGTGGAATGCCGGACAGGACTGCTCCTCCAGAGCTGGAGACACTCACTTTATTATTAAATTCTAAATTAATACATTATTTGTACAAGTGTTCATATACTAGACAACCCCTTTAAATAGGGATTCTGCTTGAGAGACACCTTTTTTTTTTTTAAATAATGCTATAGGAACTGGATTAATATATGAACCCAATAAATTTGCAAGAGTAACTGCAAATAAGATGTCACACTCTGAAGGACCAAGTTCTACATAAACGGCCCATTGATTTCAAAGGGAATGCTGTAATGCCTCATTTGTCCTGTGGGGGCACTGCAGATGAAGTGAACTCCTGTTGCATTTTTAAGCTTCAGAATACAGTTCATTGTTGTCACCCTGTGAGGAGAAGAGCTGGTAATGACTTGAATTGGTCCATAGTAAACCACCCCTTTAAAAATGATCTTTAATAATCTCAACTAACCCCTAATCTCATCTTCCACCCTTTTAAAAGGTGCCGCCCCACTGATTCGGGTGTCTTTGGAATTTTTTCTCTAGCCCTTACGGTTCCAGAGCAATCGGTACTGTTAGTTTTGAGACCTTATATGCTTATTTGTTTCTTAACTGTCAAGAGGGGCGGGGCAAATAATTTGACTCCACCCACCGTTTTATGGAACCCAAAACGGCTCTCTAATAACAGCACCGATTGCTCAGAAATGGTTAGGGCTAGAGAAAAAATTCCAACTGCGCCGGAATCGGTAAAGTGGCCCCGATTTTAAAGGAGGCAAAGAGTTGAAGGGGGTAAGAGATGCCCTTTAAGTAATTCTGAATTTTCTTTTTTACAGCTCTGTATGCCCAAAGGCCTCTCGTTCAGGACGCAGGCCGATAATCGGGACCCCCAGTTCCACTCCTACATCATCACGAGAGAAGACGGCTCTAGGACTTACGGGTTTGTCCTCACGTTCTTCGAGGAGGTGACCAGTAAGCAGATCTGCACGGCCATGCAGACCCTGTACCAGATGCACAACGCCGAGCAGTGTAGCAGCGTCTACGCCTCGTCCTCCTGCAGCATGGACTCGCTGGCGAGCAGCGTGGAGGACGGCGACGCCACGTCTCTGGCCAAGCTGCAGCGCTACAACTCCTACGACATCAGCAGGGACACCCTCTACGTCTCCAAATGCATCTGCCTGATCACCCCGCTGCCGTTCATGCAGTCCTGCAGGAAGTTCCTCACCCAGCTTTACAAGGCCGTCACCTCCCCCCAGCCCCCGCCGTTACCTCTGGAAAGCTACATCCATAACGTTCTCTATGAAGTGCCGCTGCCACCGCCGGGAAGGTCCCTAAAATTTTATGGGGTGTACGAGCCTATTGTTTGTCAGCGGCCCGGACCTAATGAGCTCCCCCTGTCGGACTACCCTCTAAGGGAGGCCTTCGAGTTACTGGGGTTGGAGAATCTGGTCCAGCTTTCACCTGTGTGTTACTGGAGATGCAATCTGCTCTACTCACAAGGTAAGCCTCATCACTGTAATAAGCTCAGCTGATGCAGGACATCATGGTCACACTCGGCCGCTGCAGGACATCATAGTCACACCTCAGCTGGCTGCAGGACATCTTAGTACACACCAGCTGCTGCAGCGGACATCATGTACCCACCTCAGCTGCTGCAGGAATCATGGTACACAACTCGGCTGCTGCAGGGGCATCATGTACACACCTCGGTGCTGAAGGATATCATCGTACAAAACTCAGCGCCTGATACCATTCATAGTACAAAACTCAGCCGCTTGCAGACCATAATAGTGCACCACTAAGAGGGGGCTGCAGGAATCTCAAATACACACTCGGAAGCTGACAGGACACCTAGTACAACACCTCGGCTGCGCCAGGACATCCTGGTACACATCCCGGCTGCGGCAGGGGAACATCCTGGTACAACCAGGCTGCTGAGGAACATCCTGGTACACACCCGGCTGCTGCAGGACATCCTTGGTACACACCTCGGATGATCTGGCAGGACATCTGGTCACAACTTCGGTGCGCAGGACTCCTGGTACACACCTCGGTGCTGCAGGAATCCTGGTACACACCTGGTGCTGCAGGACATCCTAGTACACACCTCGGCTGCTGCAGGGACATATAGTACACACCTCGGATGCTGAGGACATCCTAGTAACCACCTCGGGCTGATCTGCAGGACATCATGTACACACCTCGGCGCTGCGCAGGACATCCTTACACCACCGCGGCTGTGCAGAATCCTAGTACACACCTGGCTGCTGCAGGACATCTTCCTAGTACCACATCGGTGCGCAAGGACTCTTGTATGCACTGTCGAGGCGGTGGAGCAACAGTGTATGTAGCACCGCCAGGGCTGCTGCAGTAGCGGAGCCATGTGTGTCGTGATTGAGCAGATGCTGGCGATGTAGGGCTAATTGGTTCCATCTCCTGCTGTGTGACCGGGCGCGGCAGATGAAGAACGTTATGCCGTATGTCCTGCAGCGGTGACATGACCGCTCCACCTCGGGGACTGATGCGGTGTTCTGCAGCGCGCTTGGGGGCGGCCGCCCCCGTCACCTGTCACAGGGGTAATCACCCTGACGCAAGCGAGGAGACAAAGCCAAAAAGATGTCTCGCTTTCACTAGTATGGACTGCAGCCAGTGTTATTACTGTCCCCGGAGAGAGCTTGTAATCATATCTCTATGTAGTTTAGTAGCAGCAGGACTGTGATTATGGATTTAGATTACAGGGATTGTAGCTATTCCACTAGGAGTGTGCTCACACTGCTCCTGCACGGTGCTTCTCTGCAGTGAGTGGGCCACTATTCGCCTGGAAGGATGTGTAATTTGCCTTTTTATATATGTTGTAGTAGCAGCAGAAATGTGAAAAATTTATTTATAATTCCCTGATCGGGGGTATTCTGGCATTGCTCTTATTATTGCTCTCTGCAGACAGTGTTGGGATTGTCCATGGGAAGAGTGAATCGACTTTGTTTAGGTGTTAGTAGCAGCAGGACTGTGAATGTGGATTATAATTCCAGGATTTGGGGCGTTGTCCTCACACTGGTGCTTGATCTCCTCCTTGTTCTAGAGAGATGTGTAGTCAGACGTTTGGTAGTTGTTTGTAAGGAACGCAGAGAGCAGCAGGCAGCAGCAGCAGAGAAAGAGAGAGAAGCCAGAGCAAGCCAGAAGGAGAGCAGGACTGCAAAATATGGGGATTTATATTCCAGCTGGATGGGGACAGTCATCACACGGCTGATGCTCTGTGCAGTGTTGGGTATTTACCCGGAGAGAGGTGTAATTTTAGCTTTGTGATGTTTGTTAGTAGAAGCAGGACTGTGATATATAAGATTATATTCCGTATTAGCGATGGTACTCACAATGCTGTGCTCTGTGCCAGTGTTGGTATTCCCTGGAGATATATGGTATATAGCTTGTGTATGTTGTTAGTGAAGAGGACTGTGCTATATAATCTATTCAGCTATAGCATTATTCCAGTGTGTCCCTCACCTGCTGTGCTCTGTGCAGTTATGGTTTTCTTCTGTTTAACGTACTGGAATTAGATCTTGGTATGTTTTCGAGAACGAGCGGACTGGACATATCGCATTATCTTTCCCGAGTATTCGAGGGTGTCCTCCCCTGTGTCGCTGTGGCAGGTTGGAATATTGTCCCATGGAGTTGAGTGTGGACCTATACCTTTGTGTGTGTGTTCTCCCTTCCAGATTACCAGCGGCTGATGACGGTGGCGGAGGGCATCACCTCCCTCCTCTTCCCCTTCCAGTGGCAGCACGTGTACGTGCCCATCCTGCCCGCCTCGCTGCTCCACTTCCTCGATGCCCCCGTGCCCTACCTGATGGGTCTACAATCCAAAGAGGGCACCGACCGCTCCAAACTCGAACTCCCGCAGGAGGTAGGTTATGAAGAACTATGAAAACCAAACCCAACTTTCCCAAGTATGGGAAAGCTGGGTGACGTGATGTTTCCTGCCAAGACTTGTGACACGTCCTGACTCTCGTGTTGTGACTTGAGGGGAAGGAAGTGATTGACGGCCGAGAACTGCTGAGCAATCGGGAGGTACGGGGTGACGGCGGGGTCATGTGACGACACGGGGGGTCAGAGTCCTTGCTTTCTCCATGACCTCTCGTCTTGATATCAGGACGTCCGCTTTCTCCTATGGACATCGACCTCTTGCGTAGTGTGCAGATATGATCATCGGCCACTTAAAGGGGAAGTCCTAAATATCCTGGAAGTATATATGGAGGGGGGATGCCTCCTTTAAATAAATTTTCCTTGGATTTAGCTGAGAGCGCCCCCAATCTCAATAAGTTGGTCCTTGGGCTCCGCTCCTACCCATAGCTGTGCATTGTATAGATTAGTAGGACAAGGACGGACTTATTTTTAGTTTTTATGATACGTGATTGTACAAAAAAACTTTAGCCCTTTAAGTAGACTGTAATAGGGTCCCCAAAAATATTAAGGAATTTAAAGGCATCAGGCATTTAAAGGGATTCTCTATCAAAGTGGGTGGAGTCGTTGGGGGATGGGGAAAGACAATAGTGTTGGAGTCGTGTGTGTGTGAGTCATGAGCGCCCCCCTCCCCGCTGTGGTGGGATGGGGATAATGCTCACACGATGCCGATGATGTAACGCCAGTCATTTGTATTCCGCTGTGGATGCAGATGAAAGTGATTCAGCCAGTCTGAACAGCTGCCAAGTCTCTCGCAGGAAGCGACTCTTAAAGGGGCGCACAGAAGCTTCTCATACACAACAAACCTGGAGTTTGTCATAATTTCTGGAAAGTTTCCGAATTTGCCGTTCTATTGTAAAGTGGTGGGGGCGGAGCTTAAGTCTGTTCACGTCTCCCCTTTTTTTCCTTTATTCTTAAAGGTGGTGCGTTAGTTTCCATATTTTCTTTTTTTTCCCCGCCCCCCCCTCCCCCCCCCCCCCCCCCCCTCTTTCCCGGCTCCCCTTAAGCGGGGTGTGAATATCTAAATTATCGCCTATTATATAATTGTCACAAGTCCCCGTTCAGCGGGATCCAAACAGTCTTAAAGGGCAGTTGTATTAGAAAATTGACTTATTTGGTAGGTCCCTGGTTTCGGCCCGCCCTCCCAATACGGAGGAGGCGGAAGAGTCAGTTGGAGAGATATGAGTAAGTACCGGCTAGCTGGGCATCTGAATCAGTGGCGTGGTAACGATCTTATGAGTGACAGTGGATTTACAAACTGTATCTGACCCGCTAATTCAGCGGGAGACTTGCTATCTGGAGCTCACACACCAGCCCCCACCATCCTACATCGGGAATGTCATGGTGCATCTATCAGCCCCGTTGAAATCCATTAAGGGACCAGTCTTGGCCTCACTCTTCCCGTTGATCCCCCTAAAGGGCAATGTCTCGGTCCCTTCACTGTCGCAACCCTTAATAGCGGACTTGCCAGCTGGTAGTCACGTTGACCCCTTAAAGGGAATGTCTGGTCCTTCCCGTCGCACCCCCTCCAACTGCGGAATGTTCTCTGGGTCATTCCCCGTGACCCCCCATTAATAGGGACCATGTCCATGGGCACGTTTGTCAGCGGCCCGGACCTAATGAGCTCCCCCTGTCGGACTACCCCCTAAGGGAGGCCTTCGAGTTACTGGGGTTGGAGAATCTGGTCCAGCTCTTCACCTGTGTGTTACTGGAGATGCAGATCCTGCTGTACTCACAAGGTAAGTCCTCATCACCTGTAATAAGCCTCAGCTGCTGCAGGACATCCTAGTACACACCTCGGCCGCTGCAGGACATCATAGTACACACCTCAGCTGCTGCAGGACATCATAGTACACACCTCAGCTGCTGCAGGACATCATGGTACACACCTCAGCTGCTGCAGGACATCATGGTACACACCTCGGCTGCTGCAGGACATCATCGTACACACCTCGGCTGCTGCAGGATATCATAGTACAAAACTCAGCCGCTGCATAACATCATAGTACAAAACTCAGCCGCTGCAGACCATCATAGTGCACACCTCAGCGGCTGCAGAATCTCAT
>CM033644.1:221196082-221258150 GCA_019512145.1 Engystomops pustulosus
TTTTGTGGAAGGGTACTGAAGGAATGCCGCATGAAGGGGTGAGAGGGCCGGGGGTCTCCTGCCGTGTATAGATAATATAGGGATATGAGGAGGGGGGTCGGCAGATAACAGAGCAAAGCGCTGCACGTTGCTTATCAAAAGAGCAGGAAGCCCTGGAGCACAGAAAGAGCAGAAGTGTGTGTCCTGAGTTATGGTGGAGGAGAGGGTGAGGTGCCCCCTGGCGGTGCAGGAATAGAATGTATGTCCTGGAGGCACAGAGTAAAGAAGCAGATTTCCCTGAGGGTTAAGAGAAGAGGGGGGAGCCCCCTGGAGGTGTTAGATGAGGGGGGGGGATCCCCCTGAGGGGTGTAAGAGAGAGGGGGGGGACCCCCTGGAGGGGTGTAGAGGAGAGGGGGGGGAGCCCCCTGGGGGTGTAGAAGATAGGGGGGAGCCCCCTGGAGGGTGTAGAGAGAGAGGGGGGGGGCCCCCTGGAGTGTGTAGAGAGAGAGGGGGGGAGCCCCCTGAATGGGGTGTGGAGAGAGAGGGGGGGGAGCCCCCTGGAGGTTGTAGTAATAGAGAGGGGGGGGGAGCCCCCTGGAGGGTGTAGAGAGGGGGGGGGGGGAGCGATGGTGAGAAAGGGGGGGCGCCCCTGGAGTGTGTAAGAGAGAGGAGGGGGGGGGAGCCCCCTGGAGGGTGTAAGAGAGATAGAGGGGGGGGGAGCCCCCTGGAGGGTGTAGGAGAGAGGGGGGGGGGGGCCCCCTGGAGGGGTGTAGAGAAGAAGGTGGGGGGGGGGGGAGCCCCCTGAGGGTTTAAGAAGAGGTGGGAGAGGGGGGGGGGAGGAGCCCCCTGGAGGTGTGTAGAGAGAGAGGTGGGGAGCCCCCTGATGGTTGTAAGAGAGAGGGGGGGGGGGGGGTGAAGATGGAGGGTTGGAGAAGGAGAGGGGGGGAGAGGAGCCCCCTGGAGGGTGTAGAGAGAAGGGGGGGGTGGGGGGAGTGAGGGGAGGTGAGGAGAGGGTGGGAAGGGTGGGGGTGAGAATGGAGGGGTGGGGTGGAGCCCCCTCGGGGTGTAAATCGGGTTGGTGTAGGATCGAGAGGGGGGGGGAGCCCCCTGGAGGGTGTAGAGAGAGGGGAGGGGGGGAGCCCCCACTGGAGGGGTGTAGAAGAGAGAGAGGGGGGGGAGGGGGGGGAGCCCCTGAGGTGTGTAAGAGAGAGGGGGGGAGCCCCCTGGGGTGGTAGAGAGAGAGGGGGGGGGGAGCCCCTGAGGGTGTATGAGATGGAGGGGTGGAGTGGGACTTTGGGTGTAGAGAGAGGGGGGGGAGCCCCCTGGAGGGTGTTAGAGAGAGAGAGGGGGGGGAGCCCCCTGGAGTTGTAGAGAGAGAGGGGGGGGGGGCGCGAAAGCCTGAGGGGTGTAGAGAGGAGAGGTGGGGGGGAGCCCCCCTGGAGGGGTGTAGAGAGATAGAACTGTCAGATCTGTCGCCGGCCGTCATCGCACAGACCAACTCCAAGTTTGTGGAAGGGTTACTGAAGGAATGCCGCATGAAGGTGAGAGGGGCCGGGGGTCTGCCTGCCGTGTATGATAGATATAGGGATATGAGGAGGGGGGCGGCAGATAAGAGTCCCTCCTCTCCAGTGAGCGGAATATCAAGTCGAGCACTAGGCATGTTGCGTCCCCTTCCTCACCAGTGCCTCGAGAATATAATGTGGGAGCTACCTTCACCTGATGGGCGTCTTCATCCTACGTGAGAGTCATTAGTCAGAGACGCCACTGAACATGTGGGTCCTCTGCTGTTCTAGTGCTACAGAATGCCTATTCAGGTACGGTATCATCTCCCGACATGTGGGGTCACAGATCCAGGGTGCTATGAAGTCCACAGAAGGATAGCTTATTAGGAGCGGACAATGGACTGCCGATGACTGCAGTTGCCTCAGACGAGTCCTACCCAGTTTAGAGAATTTAAGGAGCAACTGACATGTGGTCCCTCCCAGTGAGAGGAAATAGTACGGAGCACTGACTTTGGGGTCCTCAATGAGAGAATAGTAAGGAGTCTGACAATGTGGGTCCTCCAGTGATAGAATGTAGGAGCCACTGACATGTGGTGAGTCCGCCAGTGAGAGAATATAAGGAACACGACATTGGGGTCCTCCAGTGAGAGAATAGTAAGAGCACTGACATGTGGGGGTCCTCCATGAAGAGAATAGTAAGGAGACTGCATGTGGGGGGGGTCCTCCAGTGAGATAATATTAAGGAGCACTGGCTGTGGGGTCCTCCGGAGAGAATAGTAAAGGAAGCACTGACATGTGGGTTCCTCCAGTGAGAGATATTATGAGCACTGACATGTTTGGGTCCTCAGTGAGAGAATAGTAAGAGCACTGACATGTGGGGTCCTCCAGTGAGAGAATAGTAAGGGGCACTGGACATGTGGGGTCCTCCAGTGAGAGAATAGTAAGGAGGCACTGACATGTTGGGTCCGCCATGAGAGAATAGTAAGGAGCACTGACATTGGGTCCTCCAGTAGAGCATAGTAAGGAGCACTGAGCATGTGGGGTCCTCCATTGAGAGAATAGTAAGGAGCACGTGACATGTGGGGTCCTCAGTGGAGAATAGTAGGAGCCTGACTGTGGGGTCCTCCAGTGAGGAGAATAGTAGGATGCACTGACATGTGGGGTCCCTCCAGTGAGGATAATAGTAAGGATCAACTGACTTTGGGTCCTCCAAGTGAGAGAATAGTAAGGGCACTCCCTGGGGGGTCCTCCAGTGAAGAATAGTAATGATGTTCAGCTGACATGTGGGGTCCTCCATTGGAGAGAAGTAAGGAGCAACTACATGTTGGGTCTCCATTGAGAGAATAGTAAGGATCACTGACATGTTGGGTCCTCCATGCGAGAATGTAAAGGAGCACTGACATGTTGGTTTCCATCCAGTTAGAGAATATAAAGGCGCACTGACATTTGGGGCATTTTTTCCTCCAGTTAAGAATAGTAAGGAGCACTGACATGTGGGGGTTCCTCCAGTGCCGAGAATTTAAGGAGACTGACATGTGGGGTCCTCCAGTGAGAGAATAGTAATGGAGCACTGACATGTGGGGTCCTCCTGAGAGAATAGTAAGGAGCAAGCACTGACTGTGGGGTCCCTCCAGTGAGAAGAATAGTAAGGAGCCACTGACTGTTGGGTCCTCCAGTGAGAGAATAGTAAAGGAGCACTGGCATGTTTGGGGTCCTCCATTTGAGAGAATAGTAGGAGCACTGGCTGTGGGGTTCCTCCAGTGAGAGAATCGAAGGAGCAACTGACATGTGGGTCCTCCAGTGAGAGAAAGTAAGGACACTGACTGTGGGGTCCTCCAATGATAGAAAGTAAAGGGCTGCTGTGGGGTCTCCATGAGGAATAGTAAGGAGCCTGACATGTTGGGTCCTCCAGTGAGAGAATAGTAAGGAGCACTGACATGTTTGGGTCCCTCCAGTAGCGAAAGTAAGGAGCACTGGCAATGTGGGGTCCTCCAGGTGATGGGTCAGGGGGGGGAGGAAAGGAATAGTAGGAGCACTGACATTTTGGTTCCTCCAGTAGAGGAATAGTAGGAGCACGGACATGTGGGTCCTCCAGTGATAGAATAGTAAGGACCTGGCATGTGGGGGTCGTCCAGTGAGAACTAAGTAGGGAGTACAGGAGCTTAAAGCGCATCCATTTTTTTTTATTTAGGCCCTGCCCACTTGACTACTCCCCCACCCTCTCTTTTTAGGCCACTCTAGTGATTTTGTGGCTCCACGCACCACCATTTTATTGAGCTTCCGAGGAATTCCGTCCCCCACTTCCCAAATACTTGGAATTTATCCAGGAAGCTCTGAGGTCTCCTAACTACTACGGACCCCGGAGGGAATCCTGCAACTGCAGGCGAGAGGCCACCATCTGAAGACTCCTGATGCTGGACGACCTTGTCAACGACAAAGAAGACGTAACCTCTCCACTCCGTCCAGAACATCAACATGTACGAGCTGCTGAAGGTCACGAGACCATGCCCGGCTGAGGCCCTGACCAAGAGGACTGGTCACAGATGGGAACAGATCAGCATCAGCGTCCCCCTCCCCCGAGGGCGCGAGGAGCTCACAAGCCTGGCAGTGGCCACCGAGCGCGAGCTCAGGACTCCAAGCTCAACGTCCAGATCCGAGAAGTTTTTCGCCGCAACCGCTTCAACACACAGATGTTTCCGACTACGATCCTTCGGCTCCCCGGCCGCTCACGACATTGAGTCCTTCCCTGTCTCAACAAACAAAACCGCGAGCAGATGCAGACTCTTCGATAAGGTGAATCCTTTAATGAATTTACCGTACTTCGAGCTGCACTCCTTATAACAGTCATGTTGTAACACCAGTGACTGCACCAGCAGCGAAATTAGGATGCAGCTCGGGGTAATAAATACAGGAATGTACTCAGGAATCAGCTGTCAGGATAAGTAATGTCATGTAATGTAACAGTGACTGCACCAGAGCAGAATAGTGAGTGCAGCATCTGGGGTATAATACAGGATGTAACTCAGGTAGACAGTGATAGTAATTGCATTGTATTACACAGTGACTGCACCATCATCACGAATAGTGGTGCAGCTTGGATAAATACAGGATGTAAACTCAGGATCAGTAAGGATAAGTAATGTCATGGTATGTCACTGCACTGCCCCAGCAGCAGAAGAGTTGATGCAAGCTTCTGGAGTATAATAACAGGATGTAACTCAGCAATCAGTACAGGATAAGTAATTCTTATGTACGACGTGACTGCAACCAGCACAGATCGTGGAGGCATGCTCTGGGGTATATACAGGATGTAATCAGGATCAGTACAGTGATCAAAGTAATCTGTTGTACACAGTGCACTGCACCAGCAAGTAAATAGTAGTGGCAGCTCTGGGGATAATACAGGATGTAACTCGGATCAGTACAGGATAAGTAATGTCATGTATCGAACATGACTGCACCAGCGCAGTATAGTGAGTGCAGCTCTGGGGTATAAATACATGATGTACTCATGATCATTACAAGGATAAGTAATGTCCATGTTATTACAACAGTTTGAACTGCACCAGCAGAATAGTGAATGCACTCTGGGGTAAATACAGGATGTAACTCAGTGATTCAGACAGGATAAGTAATGTCCTGTATGTATACCAGTGACTGCACAAGCAGCAGAATAGTGACTTGGGATAGCCAGGATCTCTAAGTATGCCAAAATTTAGTACAAGGAATGCAATATAGTATGCCTCGATATACGGTGACTGTCTCTGCTAGGCCCTCCTCCTGTCCGCCAGCCTGAGCCGTACTCTACCTTTCCTCTCCCGATTGTATCGAGACGTCAGTTGTTCGCCACGTTGATCGAGCATACAATCATGTCCCTGTGGGAACGAGAAGAGCCTCGCTCCGTGTATGATCGATGGTCCGCATCGAGAAATCCGCCTTTACACAACGTGCGGGCCGCCCGCTCATCCGACCTCACACGTACCAGTTCGTGTCACACCATTAGAAGCAGGTAAGTGAGCGAGGAGTTTTGTGTGTCCTGTATATGGCATTACTTGTCTGTGTCGTCATTTTAACTCTGCTCTGGTTTTTATTCCTATAGATGGGTTAGCGTCTTTTATTAAGTGACGGCCGCCAGTCAGCAGTTGCTACATACGTGTATACTCGTCGCAGTAAGGCGTAAGATCCTCTCTATGCTGCAGGGCCAGCATATTATCGTCCCTATGTTTGGGGGCGGGGCCTTGCTGATGGTGCCGGTGTCTTTAAAACGCCACGCTTGATCCATTGCTTTTTAGGTCGAACCTGGTTCTCCAGAGTAACCAGCCGTTCCTTGAAGCCCGATAGCCGCACGTCCTTGTGCGTCAGAAGGTCCGGCGATCGTAAACGTCTTTGGATTTCTTTGACTAATTTCCACTTTGTCTTTGTTTCTCTTCACCGAAAAAACCCCTAAATATCCAAAAAAGTATAAACGCACCATCCTTCTGAGGAAATATAAGCAAGCCCCAGAACTGGACGGCAAATAGGGTGAAAACAACCGCGGTCTTGATATCATCTTTGTAGGCCGGAAGATGTGATGATGGAATTGTGGCCCCAAGTCCGGATGCTGCACCAATGAGAGATGCCCGTACAATCCCCCCTTAAATGTCCTCTATTCCGATTTCTGTTTGTTAACCCACCCCCGTGTTCCGATTCACCAGTACAATAATTTTGTCTTTGGTAGCCGCCCTGAGGTGATACATTTTCTTGTCAGCGACTTGTAGTATGTCAGCCCTCAGGCTCAAGGCCTACAACTTCATCAGATGATGTCTCCATATAGGATCGGAATTCGCCAAGAGCCAAGACTTTTACTTTCGTGGATGTACAAGTAAAGGGGCGTTCACCATGTGACAGAGCGACTTCACGTGTGACTTGTTAACTTGCGACTTAATTTTTTTTTTACACAAGCGCATCGTCGAGCAGCGGCTGACAAGATCGATCACGCGGCCATCCACCCTACTGCTGGACATAGATATGGACAAGGAAGTACAGCAGGATTGCTCCCCAACTGCAGTCGCACGTACTGATGATTGGCTCCATCAACAATAAGTAGAGCCTAGAAATAACTACATAATACGCCCCTATTACAAGAACTATACTACTATATACTGTCCCCTAAGTACAAGAATATACTCTATAATACTGCCCCCTATGTCAGGAATATAACTACTATAATACTGCCCCCATGTCACAGAATATACTACTAAATCTGCCCCCTTATGTACAATGAATATAACTCTAGTAAGTACTGCCCCCTGATTGTACAGAATAACTACTATAATACTGGGCCGTCCTATGTACATAGATATACTACTATAAAACTCCCTGGTCTCGATTCTACTATAACGCCCAAAAAAGCTATGTACACGAATATAACTATAATCACTGCCCCCCGTATGTACAGGATATAACTACTACTAAACTGCCCCCATGTAACAAGAATATACACTCTAACTGCCCCCTATGTCAAGAATATACTACTATAATACTGGCCCCCCTATGTTCAAGAATATTAACTAGCTAAAATACTGTCCCCCTATTGTAGATCAAGAATATAACTACTATCAATCTGGCCCCCTATGTACAGAGAATATACTCCTATAATACTGCCCCCTATGTACCAGACGATATGAACTACTATATATACGGTCCCCCTTGTACAACGAAATATAACTACATAATACAGCCCCCCTAATGTACAAGAATATACCTACTCATAGACTACTGCCCCCTATGTACTAGGAATAAACTGACTAGAATAGACTCTGCCCCCTATGTACAGAAATATAACTACTATAATACTGCCCCTATGTACCAGATATAATACCATAAACTTGCCCCCCTATGTACAGAGATTAAACTACCATAAATACTGCCGCCCTATTACCAAAGGATCTATCTACTTAACATCTGCCCCCATATGTACCATTGGAAATAAACTACTATAAATACTCTGCCGTCAGGAGAAAACAAGAACCTATGTACTAGCTATAACTACTATCTTGCCCCTGTACATATCGATACTGCCCTATGTACATGAATAGCTACTATAATCGTTACTGCCCCCTGTTACCATGATATACTAGCTTATAATACTGCCCCCCTATGTACAGAGATAAACTACTATATATACATGCCCCCTATGTACAAGGCTAATATACATCTCTATAGCTACTGGCCCCCTATGTTACAAGAATATACCTACTATATACTCCCCCCCTATGTACACAAGAATTCCTACTATATACTAGACTATACTGCCCCCTATGTACAGAAATTCCTACTCTAAAATAATAACTGCCCCTATGTAAACAATAATATAACTACTATATACTGCCCTCTATTCAAGAATATAACATATAAACCTGGCCCCCTATGTACAATATACAATTTGCCGATACAAGATATACTACTAATAATCCTATGCGATACAATCAGCCCCCTATGTACAAGAATATAACTACTTAATAACGCCCCCTATGTACAGAGATATACCACTAATACTGCCCTATTACAAATATAACCTACCAAACTGCCCCCTATGTACAATAGAACCTCTATATATCTATCTGCTCCCTATGTACAGTGAATATACCTACTATAATCTCGCCCCTTATGTACACGAATTACCTATATAATCTGCCCCCTATTACCAGAATCATACTACATATAGACTGCCCCCTATGTTACAAATATATAGCTACTATAATAATACGCCCCCTATGTAAAGATATAACTACTATAATAACACGACTGGCACTATCTGACGGAGTATAGCACTGTACTCGGCTAACCTACGCTGTGGTCCTTACTCTTACTAAATACTACTGACTACTGGTGTTGCTGCTGGTAGACATCCTGTCCTGTCCTCCCGTCACACACGCCCAAAGTTATCCCCATCCTCCTCCCGCCTATGTACAAAACTATAAACCCGCACATATAACTACTAACTCCCCTATGTACAATGAATATAACTACTATAAACTCCCTAGCAGAATCCATATCAATACCTGCCCTACTCGTACAGGAATATAACTACTATAATACTTGCGCCCCTCATTGTAACAAGTATAAACACTATAATACTGCCCCCCTAGTACCCAAGATAACACGACTATAGAACTGCCCCATATGTACAGAATATAACTACTACTAGATACTGCCCACCGTATTTACAATATAACTATTGAGTCCCTATCAATAATATAATACTTATCTGGCCCCCTATGTACAGGAATAGACCTACTATTATACTGCCCCCCTATGTACAGGATTAACTACTATAATACTGCCCCTATGTCAGGAATATAACTACTATATACTGCCCATAACCCCCTATGTCATGAATGAACTACTATAACTTCTGCCTCCTATTTACAGGAATATAACTACATAATCTGCCCCCTATGGTCAAGAATAATACTACTATACTGCCCCCTATTGTACAGGAATTAACTACTTTTACTAGCCCCCTATGGTAACAGGGAATATAACTACTATTCCTACTGCCCCCTATGGTAAGGCATACATAACTACTATAATACCTGCCTCCATGTACCATAAATAACTAACTATAATCCTGCCCCCTATGTATAAGTATAAAACTCTATAAGACTGCCCCCCTAATGTACAAGACTATAACTACTATAATAAATACGCCCGCCCTATGGTACAAGATCTACCTAATAATAATACTGCCCCCATAATGTATAAGATTAACTACTATAATACTGCCCCCTATTTACAAAAGAAGTATTACTGCTATAAAAAGACTTGCCCCCTAGGTCCTAAGAAAGAATATTACTTCTATAATACTAGCCCCCTAGTGTCAGGAATTACTCTAAAGACTGCCCCCTCATGTACAGGGAATTAACTCCTATAATACGATGCCCCCTATGTACAAGACTATAACTACTATAATACTGGCCCCCTATGTACAGGAATATAACTACTATAAATACTGCCCCTATGTACAAGATATAACTACTATAATTTGAAAATACTGCCCCTATGTACAAGCTATACTACTATAATACTGCCCCCTATGTACAGGAATATAACTACTATAAGACTGCCCCTCATGTCAAGAATATAACTACTATAATACTGGCCCCCATGTACCAGAATATACTAACTATAATACTACTGCCCGCCCCCTCATGTCTCATTATATAACTAACTACTATAATAACTGGCCCCCTATGTACATGAATTAACTACATATACTGCCCCTATGTACAGGATATAACTACTATAATATCTACTGCCCCCTATGTACAGGAATAGAACTACTATAATACTGCCCCCCCTATGGTACGGATTCACTACTATAATACTGCCCCCCCTATGTAACATACTATACTACTATACTACTGCCCCCTATGTAACCGGACTATAACTACTATAATCTGCCCCCTAGTACAGGACTATACTACTATATACTGCCTCCTATGTACGATCGCATCTAACTACTATCCATAATGTACTGGCCCCCTATGTACAGGAATATAACTACTATATACTGACTGTGGCCCCCTATGTACAGAATATAACTACTAGAATACTGCCCCCATGTAGCAGAATATAAACTATATAATACTGCCCCCTAGGTACTAAATAGTAACTACTATAATACTTCCCCCTATGTCTGGAATCTAACTACTACTAATACTGCCCCTATGTACAGGAATATAACTACTATCGAATACTTCCCCCTAGTACAATAATATACTACTTATTACTGCCCCCTATGTCAATAATATAACTACTATAAATAAATACTGCCTCCTATGTCCAAGAATATGACTACTATATACTGCCCTCCCCATGATACAAGAATGTAACTACTATAATATACTGCCGCTACTGCCGCCCCCTATGTACAGGAATATACCTACTATAATACTGCCCCCTATGTAAGTAAATAACTACTATTCATCCTGCCCTACTGCCCCCGATGTACCGAATATAACTACTTAACATAATACTGCCCCCTTGTACAGGATATGCTACTATATTACTGCCCCTATGTCATAGAATATAACTTACTATAATACTTCCCCCTATGTACAGAATATAACTACTATAATACCTGGCCCCCTATTTACAATATATCACCTACTATAATAATACTGCCCCCTGTCGGTAAGGATATAATATTACACTCTAATGTAATTCTCTGATGCAGGATATGAGGGTTATTGTCCCCCCGGCTGCGAGGCGCTGATTATCATGTTGGGTGACACTTTCTATGTAAATTTAGCCTTTGAATAGTATCCCCTGAGCCTTTGTGTGTGTACCTGGTGGTGAATGCCCCTGGAACCATTTTCAGATCTATTATGTAGAGAGCCTCTCATCCTCGGTTGTGTATCCGCCTTCCGCTGGGTGAGCCGACTTCACTGTCGCATGCGAGGGAGGACCGGCAGCTGCATGCCACTCGGAGCACCTGGGATTAGACATTATCTAGTGAGGTAAGGTTTCGTCACTGGTGTGCCATCACCCTGCCGCTCTGTACCGGTCATGCAATGATTTGCAAACGGCTCGTCTCTCTCAGTATTTATGGGGCTAATCACTGGCGGCCTCCCACTTCTTCACTAATTAATTTGACTTTTACATGAACCCCCTTATTTCCTATTTTCCTTCTCCAAAAATAAGGGTCTACATTGGTTATGTGCCCGGCTATATATTAGACTGGGGTGCGGGCACTGCCTATATAATAAATTTGGCTGGGGTACGGGCACTGCTATATATATAATGGGGGCTGGGGGTACGGGCACTGCTATATATGGAGTGTGGGCACTGCTATATATGTAATGGGGGCAGGGAGTGTGGGCACTGCTATATATTAAGGGGGCATGGAGTGCTGGCACGCTATATCTTAATGGGGCAGGGATGTGGGGCACTGCTATTATGTAGTGTGGCACTGCTAGATTATGTAAGGGTAAGAATGCGCGAAAAAGGGGTTCCAATTTACGGTAGGGACAGTGCGAGAGACGGTGGGCTGAAGATTAGTGGGGTGAGGGGAATGCAGAAGACGAGGTGGGGAGGGGAGGAGCGGGGGTGGAAAGAGTGGGTCAGGCTTGTGGCACCTGCTATATAATGTAATGTGGGCAGGGATTGTGGGCCACTGCTATGTATGTAATGGGTGCAGTGATCGCGGCACTTGCTATCTATGTAATTGGGTCAGATTGCGGGCACTGCTTATATATAATGGGGGCAGGGAGTGCGGGCACTGCTATAATGAGTGGGCCTGTATAAGGGTGGGACAGCTATATGGAGTGTGGGCACTGCTATATATGTAATGGTGCAGGAGGTGTGGGGCACTGCTATCATAATTGGCGGTGTGGGCACTGCTATATAATATTACAGGTGGCAGTGGAGTGCGGTCACTGCTATAATGTAATGGGGGCAGGGGAGTGTGGGCCACGTGCTTAATATGTAATGGGCAGACTGTGGGCATGCTTTGGAGTGCGGGCACTGCTATATATATAATGGGGGAGGAGTTGGTCGGGCACTGATATAGTTGCAGTGAATGAGAGAGGAGGGGGCACTGCTATGGAGTGTGGGCACTGCTATATATGGAGTGGACTGTCTATATTGGGGTGGGCAGCTGGAGTGGCGGGCCACTGCTATTATGATGGGTGCTATATATGGGTTGTGCACGCATTGGAGTGTGGCACTAATTGAGCAACTTTGCGAGTGGCTATATATTGGAGTGGATGCTATGGTTGCACTGCTCTATATGGTGGACCGCTAATAGGGTGTCAGGGGTGCGGCACATGCTATTAGGGAGTTGGCAAACAAAGGATGTGGGCGCTAGAGGGTGTTGGGCACTGCTATTATAATGGGGCAGTGATGCGGGCAATGCTATATATTGGAGTGGCATGTATCCTAGAGGTGCAGGCTTATGTATAACTGGGGAGGAGTGTGGGCACTGCTATATATAGTATGGGAGTGGTGGGCACTGCTATATAAGGATGGCAGGGTGTGGCACTGCTATATGATGGAGTCATGATGTGTGCACTGCTATCTAGAATGGGGTCATGAATAGGAGTGGGGCACTGCTATATAGTGTGGCATATAATGGGTGTGGCAGTTGGATGGAGTGGGGCAACTGCTATATCATGATGGACTGCATAATGGAGGTGAGGCACCGGTGCTTTGGAGGTGCACCCTGCTAAATATATGATGTGGCATGACTTAATGGGGGGGCCAATATTTGGAGTTGGCTGCGGGGGCACTGTAGGATGCACTCAGTATATAATGGGGGCGGGAGTCGGGCACTGTCTAATATATATAATGGGGGACAGGGTGGCTTGAATGACCCATGAATTAACTTTACCCGAGCCCACCTTAGACTGGGGACAATCCTCGCCAGGGTGCTCTCGTAAGACGGAGGGAGCAGGGCACCCGCTATTGTCCTGGGAGGTTAAGGTCGCAGTCTGGGCGCCGGCTCACGATCATTGTCTGATGGCCTGCCTTCCAGCCAGTATCACTAAAAACAATCATGGCTGAGCGGGCTTTATGATGTGTACGATACGGGGGTCTCTTAAGGGGGCGGTTCGCAGGACGTCTTCCACTGTTAATAATAGCGACTGAGTGGAGTCCGGTGGTAAAGGGTAAGGTCATCAGTATAGAGGCATGGAAGTCAGCGCACCAGTGCGGAGGCACTTTTAATGTCAGTGTGCCGCCCTTTAGTATCTGATAGTGTCGGGGCCCCACCGATCTGTGATTGATGAGCTAGCCTTGGTGCTGCTGACATGTCATCATATTGCTGATCCGGAAAGCACTTTTAAGGCATCCGACACGTAAGAGGAGACTGTCAGCAGGGTCCTAGCGTAAAAAAACTGTCATCCCACTGTTAGGTATTTCCCTGCAGAGAGTGTAATCAAGGACCTTTGGGTATGATGTTAGTAGCACATGGACTGTGATGGAATGGATTTCAATTGTTGCTAAGATTATTGGACCCAAATTGTCCCATCACTTGACGGATGTTGATTCTTATTAGCTATGAAACCTTATGACCTAACGGTGAATATGGGGATCCCACCACATTTTCCAAGGATCGGATGTTTATCTAGCATTCACTCAGCGGACCACATGACTGCATAACAACTGCGGATAGTTATTACGTCTTTAACAGACATTTCAACATATGTTGTGCAGATTTGACAACTGAGCTTATTCCCACTTTTCCGTGATCCTGAATGCCATATCTACCTAGTTATAAGTATTTATTACCATCTTATGTCTAATGCAGATCTTCCTTATTTGAATATTAAACTGCGAATCTGCTTGTTTTAAAGCTGTTTAAAAAAATAAAAAAAACGCAAGTCAAGGAAATCTGGACACTCAGACCTTGAAAAGCTGGGGTGATGAGCACTATCCTACGCTATTACAGCAAATCAAGGAATGGTGAAGTTTAAGGATAGAGTATAAAGACTGGATGATCAGACAAAAGAGCTGCTTTCAAAGGAAATATGGACATTCAGGGTACTGAGAAAGCTGGGTGATGGCAGTATAACATTTCTTTTTACCAGGTGATGGTAATAACGGTTTCTACGTCATTATCCTTTATGAGCTCTAAAAGACCTACGCTGTTATTGCTGCATACCCTACTTTCTCAGGATCCTGACTGTTATATTCACTGGATTTTTGCTGTGATCGAAGCTATATTGCTTCTAAACTATAGCTTTACTCTGGATCTGAATGTCCTTCACTGTTACTTTCTTCTCATAATTACTTAAGATAACAACAGACCATTTGATATGATCTAACGCCGCATGAGCATAATGGGATACATATTGTTCATCACCAATACCTTATCCAGGGAATACTGAATGTATATATGTTCTTGTCCATGATGTATATAAATGTATACCAGGTTTATTTTTTCCCTCGTGTAAGATACAACTTCCTGTTATGAGGACCTGTTTTTAAGCCATATGTGCTCATCACCCCACCCCGACTTTCCCCAGGATCCTGAGTGTCAGTGTACATCCTTGTGACCTCATGATCAGGCATATAAACTAGACCATTGGTCATTTTAATACGATATAGGTCAACTGATAGGACTAGTATGAAGACGTATTGCTCATCACCCACCGCTTTCCCAGCCCGCTCCTGAAATATCTTGTGGCCCCAACTTCAGTCATGAACCTGGCATCATACCTAGGCTAATTGCATTAAGATCACATAAAACACCCCGTATGAGTCTATTGGATTCCATGTTGATCATCACCCAGCTTTCCCAAGGCTCACTGACGAGCACATGTCCTTTCACTATGAACTTTTGAAACATGCTAGAAACTGTGCGCCCATCCTATGAGTATGTGCATGTTAGTTTGTCAAGTACTTATACATTGTCGCCGCAGGCTTTCCCAAGAACGGAAAAAAAAAATTAAGGTGTTTATTCCGAAAATGGGGGCCAGTTTTGAATAACGAGATTTAAACGATCGTATCCCTAATAATACCCCCCATCCCCCCGGTTTCTGTTGATTGCTCTTCCCATTGTCCTGTCCTCATCTCTTTTGTGTTTTTTGTTTTTGGTTGTTGTTTATCTGTATTGTACTTGTTTTCTTTATCTTTTGGCTCGGCGTGTGCATGCTCCGCCCATGCTCAGCCTCCTCTTATTTTGCTATTCTCTACCGTGCGTGGGGGAGTCTCCTCATAAGCCGCAGTAGGAGAAATTACCTACGCCGCCAGACTCTATGCATTTGGAGTGGGATCAGGGCTTCCCCCGCTCGGTACGACCCCCCAAAAAATCCTTCTCTGATGCCTGCCTGTACGTCATCCGGCTATGCCGACCCCAATCCCCCAACAGCCCCTCGTAGAATCCCCCCCACGCTTCATCCCTTACAACGTTAATACCCTCCTCACGCTTGTTAGCCTTCACAGCTGCTAGATACACATGTTTTATATTTACTGTTATTTTAGGTTTCTTTTTTATTGTATTATATTCCAATGTGTTTTTCTCACGCACACGAAACAACTGATACCCGTTTTGCCACGTCTCTTCATTCCAGACACAAAAACTGAATGCACTTGTGGGAAGATCACTAGAAATCCCGAATTGTTTCTGCTTGGGTATTTAAGGTGTGAGTTCCATATACATCATGGTAGGTAGAGGAGATCACTGTGTGAATGGGCTGTGGAGGAGGGGGTCTGTCATGCAAATTCATAGAAAGGCATGAAATAGAAGAGATGAAGAATCTGGCAGAGGACCTGTATCCTGTTAAGGACACATACCTTTTGCTTCATATCTGTGGTGCGGGGCAGTAAAAAATGGCCACCCTGGAGTATTCACTATATACATCCTGCTTGACAACCCATCATGTATCTTCTCCATCATGCTCCTGTTCTGAACATATGAGACAAAACAAAGATTGTTGGGGGTATCCCATTTGGCGCCTGGGAGGGGGGGGGGGGGGGGTGTCCCACCTACTGCATTAATAGTTGTTGGCCCTAGACAAGTTTTTTTTTTCCGGTGTGGAATGATGTTCCTAAGAAAAACACAAAACAAATACTTTAGGGTCCACATTTCCCGTCAATTGGCCTAGCACTCTTAGTGATCCACATGGACCTACAAACAGACTCTTGATATCTGGGTAATGAGATAAGTTGTTGGCCCTAGGACAAGTTTTTTTTTTCTGTTGGCATGATGTGTATGTAATCAAAAACACAAACAACAAAAAAAGCTTTCGTTTCACATTTCGGTGACAGTTTCTGCCTGTAGCTCTTCAGGATTGCCCCACATGGTAAAAGACTACAAACAGGACCTTCCTGTAGTCTGGGTAATAGGCGATTAAGTGCTTGGCACTAGAGAAGTTTTCTGTCGTCCATATTATTCTAATAAATATCATGCCAACCATAACAAAGCTTTGGGTTCCAATTCCATGCCAATTTGTGCCGTGCTCCTCAGGACTCCACATGGTAACGACTACAAGACAAACCCAGGTGTGTATTGAATCCATATCAACATGTAAACGTAAGGCTATGGTTACATACAAATTTGGTTGTCTAGTAAATTGGCAGTTGGGAACCTCTGTGACACATTTTAGGTTTTACACTTTTGTGGCGCACACCAGGCAATTTTTGCCTTCAACGTGGTAAAATCTGCACAAGGCTTGCGATTAACTCTGTCTCCAAAGGTAACAGACTACAAAAAACAGACACTGGGTTATCTGATCCCATTGTAACAATTATTGTTATAAGGTCGATGGTGTTTGTCCGTGCAGAACGACATTGTGTTGATCTGCGAAGTTGCAGGTGAACATCAGTTCAAAACCTGTAAGGCTTGATGCAAAGTGCAAGGGGGCCACGGAAGTCGAAAGTGTAAAAATTGTTTAATTTGACCAGTCTCTCGCCCCCATTAATCCGATTGTGGATTATATTAGGGATCTAACAGGATCAAGGGTGAGAAACACATCGTGTTGAATGTAACGTTTTGGGGTTGTCCTTTAAGAGATCTGAAACAAGGGTGAAGGATAATGAAGGGGCTCGATTCTTTGTTCTCTTTCAGTTTGTGTCCGAACAATCGCGGCGCCTCTGTTTCTATTGTTCCGTAATAAAAGCCTCCAGCCCCCCGCCAGCTCTTTAGTCATCCCCCCACCCCAGCCTTATAGATCAAGGGGCCAACATTCTTTCTTATCCTGCTGTACTGATACATTGAAACGAAGCTGCGGCACTGGTAAAGAAGGTCAGGATTGCACTGAGATCAGATTCAGACCCCCGTCTGATACTGATCATTAATACCTAACCTAGACCAGCAGTTACCCACCCCGGAAGACCCTTTAACTTCCTGCGAGGGTTTGGTGCTTTGTGTCAGGAAAAATTAAGTTCAGACCACATAAATTGTGTTATGAAATAAACTGTTGTTTTCCCACCAAAAATTCAAAGACCCCTCCCCCCCTCGAGATTGACTTCCCATCTTGTGCTGAAGAAATACATGCAAGGAGGCGCGGAGCCTGGGGAAGACGGTGCGACAAACACAAGCTGTCAGTCTGTAGCCGGCAGTCAATCGCACAGACCACTCCAATTTTGTGGAAGGGTGAAGGATGCCGCATGAAGGTGAGATGGGCTGGGGTCGACGCGCGCCTGGCTGTTTTTCTATGATAGATATAGGGATATGAGGAGGGGGGCGGCGAGAGCAAAGGCTGCACGTGCTTATCAAAAGAGCAGGAGAGCCATGGCGGCACAGAGAGCAAGCTGTGTGTCCTTGAGTTATGGGTGGAGAGAGGGTGGGTGCCCCCTGGCGGTGCAGGAAGAGATGTATTCCTGGAGGCACAGAGTAATAGAGCAGGATGTTTTGCCCTGGAGGGTGTAGTAGAGAGAGGGGGGAGCCCCCTGGAGGGGTGTAGAGATAGAGGGGGATCCCCCTTGAGGGGTGTAAGAGAGAGGGGGGGGGAGCCCCCTGGAGGGGTGTAGAGGAGAAGGGGGGGGAGCCCCCTGGAGTGTGTTGTAGAAAGAGGGGGGAGCCCCCTTGGAGGGGTGTAGAGAGAGAGGGGGGGGAGCCCCCTGGAGGTTTGAAGAGAGGGGGGAGCCCCCTAGAGTGGTGTGGATGAGAGAGGGGGGGGAGCCCCCTGGAGGGTGTAGAGAGAAGAGGGGGGGGGAGCCCCCTGGAGGTGAAGAGAGTAAGGGGGGGGAGCCCCTGGAGGGTGTAAGAAGGAGAGGAGGGGGGGAGCCCCCTGGAGGTGTAGAGAAGAGAGAGGGGGGGGGGAGCCCCCTGGAGGGGTGTAGAGAGAGAGGGGGGGGGAGCCCCCTGGAGGGGTGTAGAGAGAGGGGGGGGGGGAGCCCCCTGGAGAGGGTGTAGAGAGAGAGAGGGGGGGGGAGCCCCCTGGAGGGGTGTAGAGAGAGAGGGGGGGGGGGAGCCCCCTGAGGGTGTAGAGAGAGAGAGAAGGGGGGGATAGCCCCCTGGAGGGGTGTAGAAGAGAGGGGGGAGAGCCCCTGGAGGGTGTTAGACCGAGAGAGGAGGGGGGAAGCCCCTTGTAGTGGTGTGAAGAAAAGGGGGGGGCCCCCTGGAGGTTGGTGTAGAGAGAGAGAGGGGGGGGGGAGCCCCCTTGGAGGGGTGTATGAGAGAGAGGGGGCCCCTGGAGGTGTGTAAGAGAAGGGGTGGGGCCCCTGAGGGTGTAGAGAGAGAGAGGGGGGGGGGCCCCCTGGAGGGGTGTAGAGAGAGAGAGGATGGGGGGGAGCCCCCTGGAGGGGTGTAGAGAGAGAGAGGGGGGAGCCCCCTGGAGGGGTGTAGAGAGAGAGAGAGGGGGGGGGAGCCCCCTGAGGGGTGTAGAGGAGAGGGGGGGGGGGAGGCCTGGGGGTGTGAGAGAGAGAGAACGTAATTTCCTGCAATGACTGGGACTGAGGGGTTAAGAGCGGAGGGGGTTTGTAAAGTTTGCAAGCGCCTCCTGTGTGGTGACTGATGATGCCGCCTCTCTCTTCGATGATTGACGAACGCATGTTGGTGTAGAGATGGGCCAATGAGGCTGTGGAGCTGGGGCACGCCGATCCAATATACGGTCCAGAGGAGAACACGCTGATCGCCAGCCTGTGTGACCGCTGAGAGATATGGAGCCACGGCCTGCAGGCAAACAGGTATCTAGAGCCTGGGGGTCCCAGATGTACGGAATATGGCATCATGATGATGTCATGAGTAATCTCTCTATGAGACTGATGGATATAGCAGGTACAGCACTCGGCTATTCCATTAGTCTCATAACTCATACGTTGAATTAAGATATTGTAGTCTGTGAGCTCCCCTAGTGGCAGCTGTAGAAAGTCAGAAATGTATCATTACCCCTTTTAGATTTGTGAAGATTTGGGTTTTATCATTTTTGTATTCATTTCAGGGGAATCGGCTTTATGTCTCACTCTGCTGTACCAGAAAGAGAGGAGAGACACGACATAACCTGGAATCACCATGTAGTTATAATGTCCATTCATTACTACAAGGGTCACAGCGCCGGCCATGACACGTACCCATAGTATATACTCTTATGGATATATAAATAATTCTAAACTTTTTTCTATATATGTTTTATTTATTTTTACCTACATACAGTAGCACTTGGTCCTGACGAGGATCGACACGGGTGTACCGATGCCATCTTGCGAGTGTCTCTAATTCGGACATGAGGTATGGGTGAAGGACAAAGACCTGGTATCAGCGGTTGGATTGATTGATATGATGATGTACTGACACATCCAAACCCCTCAGTCACGCAGGGTGGCTGATACTGTGACTGAGGGACTTGATCTCTTCAGACAATAGATATCCAGCTCCATTCTCCATGATGCTCTGAATCTCAGGCTTAGCAGTTATCACCCCCATGCGGATCAGGCCCATCCGGTGGACAACCCCTTTAAATCTTGTAGATCTTGGTTTCTCCTTCTAGATGTTTACATCCCAGCCCAGAACCAAAGTATGAACCTTTTTGTTGGTCTCTTACCTGCATCAAAATATTAATAGCCTTCTATTGAGTTTGATCAGCAGGCTGACCGGGGTTTAGGGGGTTTATTTTTCCTTTGTTTTCATGACCCCGATTGTTTTTCTTAAGGGGCTACATGTCAATAAAGAACAATATTATTATGCTACATATTTAGCAGCATTAATAATCGAAAATCGATTGATGACCCTTCCTGTTATCTCTAGTCTTGAATAATCCCTTCAACATATTTAAAATTCTGGCAACAGCATCACCACTCTAGGGGAGCTATTGCATACATAACTCATAGCAGATTCCTCAGTACATAAATATGCTGCAAGCATCAGGCTCCCCCTGTGGTGCTGTATAACCGAGTGTGTGGGTATAGTGCGATCTGTCTGACTCTGTTTTTTTATTTCTAGACATATCCAAACCTGAGCGTCATAAAGACGACGTGGGCCGAGCGCGAGGCTGGATACGACTTCTCTGGAGAAAAAGTTTATTATCCCAACCTGAAGCAGCTCAACCAACCACATGCTCACCAAGTGAGTGTCATTGCATGGTAGCACATTGTTTGTTTGTTCCAGTTCTAGTAGGTTTTATCTGGATTCGCTTGTTTTCAGATTCTAGATCAAGTCCTGTCTTTAGCAGGTTGTCCATGTCTATGATTGGTGTCTCTATTGTAGCAGATTGTGAGTTCTAGATCTAGTGAACGGTACCTTGATGGTAGCATTAGGTCTAATGATGGTTCTAGTGCTTGGTTCTAGATCAAGTGATGGGGAGATTAAAAAGTTGTTTGGTTCTAGACTAGTGAGGGATTTCGGTTTTGTAGGCAGTTGCTTGGTTCTAGATCTAGTCAATGGGCATCTGAATTGTAGCCCATTGCTTGATTCTAGATCTAGTAATGGGCACCTGGGTTTAAACCATCTGCTTGGTTCAGATCTAGTGTGAGGGGGGTGTCTGGATTGAGCCAGTTGCTTGGTTTCTGCATCTATAAAGGGTCTGTTTATTAGCGGATTGCCCTTTCTTAGATCAGTAATGGGTGCCTGGTTTGAAGTGTATCACCTAGTCTAGGGATGGGCGCTGGATTTTAGCGGAGTTCTAATCTCTGCCGGGTACCTTGATTGTAGCGGGTTGCCTGGTTCTAGGTCTAATAAGGTGGGGCCTGATTGACAGTTGTTTGGTTCTAGAGTCGATGATGGCTGTCTGGATTGAAGTGGATCACCTAGGTCTAGATCCACATTGTAGTATGTTTTCCAATTCTGAATCTAGTGATGGCTCCCTGAGTTGAAGTGGTTCTACTGGTTCTGGGTCTAGCGATGGGGTCTGGCTTGTAGCATGGTTGCCCAGTTCTGAAAATAGTTATGTTCCCTACATTGAAGTGGATTCCCTGGTTCTAGTTCTGATATCGGTGATGGCGTCTGGGTCCCGTAGGTCTCTGCCAATATTAAGTCCAGTTTGTTGGGGTCGGGAGTAGGAGGGTTGCCTACCGTTTCTAGCTGCCTCTGCCACTGGTTTCTCTTCGGTGATGAACAAGCGTTACGCCTTCTACTGCGATCGAGGAGGAGAAGGAGCAGTGTCCTCACCTCCTCTCCGCTCAACGCTGGGACACTATCTGATTCACAGCTATTCACCACCATAAGTAAGGGAAAGCCGAGACGATAACACCTTGCCTTCTCTACCTTTCTGATAACTATAAAGGGAGGGGGGGAAATTCTGCAACAAGAATGAGGCCTTAGGGTGGGGGGGGGAGCTGACAACACTATTGCAATGGGGGGTCTTTGATTTTCTTGTTCGCCATAGTCTCCGGCTTTAGAATGAGACAGTGTTGGCCGAGTGTTTCCTTGAAGAATTCCTTAACAGATCCCTAAGATTTGGTTGTACTTCGATGACTCCATGGAGCTTCTGACAACCGATGGAAAAAACTTCTGTGTAATCTCCGCACACAGACCCGATTATCTGCCGGACGTTGACCCACTTTTATGGTTGCCTCCATACTGAGATATAAGAATCTCCTTTGTTCCCCAGTGATTCCATACAGAGCGCTCATTATCCCCATCAGAACTGAGCAACGCCATCACCACCTCCATCATGCTGTGCGTCTCCCGGGAGCGGGGGGACACAAGTGGTATGACAGATCCCACAAGAACTTCTGGAGTGACCTTTGAGGTTCAGTCAGCGCTATACAAACCGTATGAGATGTTTATGCAAAGGAAACGTGCCAGTTGGTTTGGGACCCCTAAGAGTAGCCTGGTTTTAGCCTTCCAAACGATTTGACGTGAGAAACGGGTTGCAGGGTTCTTGATGATCGGTTCCTTCCATCAAGGGCAGTCCAACCTGCACCTCCCTTTTACCCTTGAGGGGTCTCACGCTTGCCTTCCCTTTTCCCCTTGAGGGGGCGTCCACTTGCCCTCCTTTTCCCCTTGAGGGGGCGTTCCACCTTGACTCCTTTCCCTTTCCCTAAGGGGCGTCCACCTTGCCTACTCTGCCTGGTCAGTCTCGGCATCTGGGACACCGCTTCAGGGGCTAAAAGCAAATCCCTATGCGGTATCAGATCGATCCGTCACCACGATCCGTTTTCGGGCGACGGCCGACTGTTGACTATCTGTCCTGCGGTTGGCTCCCCCTACTGGCGACATTTGTCCTGTGATTTTTATTTTATATGTCTCTCCCTTCTTCCCAGTGTCAGAATCTGGGCAAGCTCACTACAGTGGCATCTGGGCAACGACACTCGGTACTCCTGGCCAAATGGGTGGGTGGACTGCGTCAGGTCCGAACGAATACTGGGCACACTTACAAGTAAGTAATCTATGAAATTGGTTTGGTTAATTTTATTTAGTAATAGAACTCTTAAAGGGAAACTGAATGTTCTCAAGCACTGACACATGGCGCAAGTAAGTGATTGTTCGACGTGTGGTGTCCTGGCTGCCGTCCGACCTTCCTTCCAGGACGGAGTATATACCAAAGTCAGAGGTCAGGGAATAGGCAAAATCTCTGCTTAGATCTCCACCCATGGAGGGTCCGCTTGTTTCTAACCCCCATCCTTATTTTCATACGCAAGTTACGCAGAAAGTGCTGGGTGGGGTGATACTTAGAATTTTGATGGGCAAACCCTCTAATTATTGTATGGGACGGATTCCGTTGATGTTACTATTTTTAGCCCAATCTGCTGAGAGTCGTGAAGATGATACGCCTTCAGTTCAGTAATTGTCTACAAGCAATTCGATCTGACATGATGTAAGGAAGGAAAAAAAAATTGGACTTCGTATTGGGGGCAGCTTTATCTGGATCATGCACTCTGCTCTTTGTAGCAGCCATCGGCCCAAACGTTGCAACTTTATTTCAGGGTTCTGTCGTTCTCTTGTTGCAGGACCTTCAAATGGGTCTATTGAGCCTGCTGCATTGTGGCGAGATGTAGTGTTCACGCAAATGGATAGGTGTGGTGGGGGGTTGTTTTCTCAGAATGCAATTGGATCACTAATTTTGCCCCTTTTAAGAAGTGTTGTACACTTTGGAGTCTAGGTCCTCCGTTGGGCGTGGTGGGCAAAGATAGATGATGGAAGCCTGGGAGGAATCTATCCGGAGAACTATTACCCCTGGGTCTGCCGATGATCTGCGGAAGCAAAAGGCGGACCCACGCGAATGCAGAATCCCCCACCAGGCCGCGGGCTTGAGCATTACTCAGTAACGGGGAAGAACGCCAGTAAGTCTACGTTACCTGGACCAGGATGCAAACAGTTCAAGGGGTTTCCTGGATCTAGGTGGGTTTTCCCAAGCTGTAAAGAAATTGAGACACTATGAGAAGATATAGATTTGAGGGAGTCACAGTATCGACCAGAACGGCAGCAAGCACCGGTTCCTGTGTCAGGGAAGTGTTCGGGTATCGGCAGTAACACAGCTCAGCATCCTACACAAAGAAACGGCGCTGTTCTCTCCATTGTCTGAGGCAGGATCGAACCGTGTAATTGCCGGAATCGATGATTTACTGGACTATTCTGTTCATTCCAGAACCAAACGCCGGCAGATTCAGAAGGAATCGGGGGAAGCGTAACTAAATACCTAAACACTTCCCAAGCCGGAAATAAAAAGAGGGTAAAAAATTTCCATACATTCTGCGTTAATATGAAGCAGCAAATCCGCCACATCATGAGCGTTTTCTCCTGACCGAAAACGCCATAGTCCGCTAGGATAACTACTTTTTCTACATGACGCTTCATAGATGAACGTGTTTTAATCATCTCGCCGATTACCGTGGTACTAATCGTCCCTCCTAAGGCCAGAGCTGCAACGGCGCTCCCCCTCTCTTCATTGGTTGTGAGTCTAGTATTGCGATTCTGCTCCACTGAAAGCGAATGAGCTGAGCTGCCAGTCCAGACACAACTATGCACGGGTGTGGCCTGTTCCTAATTTTAGGAATGTTTTACGCTTCAGTGATTGGAGCGTGGGCCTCTGTTTCTCATAACAATATGGTTCCCAGGCGGAGAGACCCTACAAATCGCCTTCCTCTCCAAACAAGTTCCCGCTCTCTTTTTCGGTCATTGCTGAGCTGTGGTTTGCGTTTGCAGGTCCTTCGCACTACTCCATAGTACGGCACCTATAAAGCCTCTTACACGATTTGGTTTACCCTCCCCGCAGGAGGAGGAAGCATGACCGGCCTGTTCTCTGCGGAGAAGACGGTGCCGTCGTTCTCGGCCCTGGAGCAGGTCTTTTCATCACGATTCAAGATCGCCGCCGCATTTTTCCCAGAGAGTCGCTTCACTCTGGGACTTAGGTAACGCGATACCCTGCCGTCCGTTGCCGTCTCCTGCCCGATAGCACTTCGTTGCGGCCAAGCGGTTCTTCCGTAAACTTGCGTGAGACGGGCACAGGTGAATGAGGCGCGGTAATCCTAACTGCCGACTTCATCCGTGCCCCGGGGAACCCAGAGATGAAAGTAAAAAATCTAAGGGGTTTTGTGTAATGTATATCAGGCGGCACAGATGGTTCATAACAAACCTTGCTACTTCGTCACAGGGGGAGCTCATCCTGCTGCTCATCTAGTGGTTTCACCTTCTGAGATCGTGACATCGCTGAGCCGAGCCTTTATATCACATGAGTATTTTACAATCCCTATTCTTTCAATACTCAGTGATGTCACAGATTGGGTTAAAGAGAGAGGCTATTTGCACAGTGACTCACAGATTTTAGAAAACGGGATGGGCTACATACTCAGTGATTACAGGCAGGTAGTTTTGTTAGCCTTATTAAATATCCATTATACAATCGGTTTAGTAGCATGCCTATACCGTCTCCGATTCTCTGACATCAGAGTATGTAACCCATCCGTTCTCGAACATGACATTCACAGAATGTGGGCGTATTCGTTTTTTTTCAAATCTGACTCACTGAAGAACGAGCCTATCCATTACCGAATCTGTGACATCACCGAGCATTCCACCTATCTCTAAACTAGAATCTGTGACATCACCGAGCATTCCACCTATCTCTAAACTAGAATCTGTGACATCACCGAGCATTCCACCTATCTCTAAAACTAGAATCTGTGACATCACGAGCATTCCACCTACCTAAACTAGAATCTGTGACATCACCATCCAAAAACGCATTCACACTATTCTAACTAGAATCTGTGACCTCACCGAGCTCCATCCACTATCTCTAACTAGAATCTGTGGACACCACCGACGCATTCCACCTATCTCTAAACTAGCATCTGTGCCATCACGAGCATTCCACTTATGCTCTAAACTATATCTTGACATCACCGAGCATTCCAACCTATGACTAACTATACTGTACATCACGAGCATTCCACCTATCTCTAACTGAATCTTTGACATCAACGCGAAGCTTCCACCTCATCTCTAAACTAGACTGTGACATCAATGAGTTTGTATGTTTACCCTAGCTCAATCAATCCGACATCACCGAGTATGCAGCCTATCCCTTCTCTGGAATCTGTGACATCAAAGAATGTAACCTATCTGTTTTCTCAAATTAGTGACATCACTGATTTTGCAGCCTATCCCTTTACGAGGATCTGTGACATCACTGAATATTTATCCTATCCCTTTATACAATTCTGTGACATCACTGAGTATGCAGTCTATCCTTTTTCTGGAATCTGTGACATCACTAAGTATGTAGCCTATCCCATTACTAGGATCTGTGACCTCACAGAGTATGTAGCCTATCCCTTTACTAGGATCTGTGACATCACCAAGTATGTAGCCTATCCCTTTACTAGGATCTGTGACCTCACAGAGTATGTAGCCTATCCCTTTACTAGGATCTGTGACCTCACCAAGTATGCAGCCTATCCCTTTACTAGGATCTATAAGATCACCGTTTATGTAGCCTATCCCTTTACTACAATCTGTGACATCACCAAGTATGTAGCCTATCCCATTTCTGAAATCTGTGACATCACTGTGAGTGTAGCCGGTCCCTTTAAAACGGTATAAATTGGGGAAGGAATCTAAAGGGCATTTGCTGTATCCCAGACATCGAATCCAAGTCGATGAGCTTATTCCTGGGAAAAAATATCCTCATCCTCCCCCGCGCAATATGGCCTGCCTGTAGGACATTCTCTGTCATTACAACTGTAGACAACGTAGCCTTTTACAGCTAAAAAGTTCAGATAGGTCACGTCGCCATGGTTTTGCTGTGAATAATGCCACCAGTTCCCACTGGACATTTTATGAAATGTCACATTCCCCCAAAAATGTATTGAAGGCGTTCGCTTGTATTTGCACAGCCCGAGAAAGTTCTGCAGGGAATGCATCGTGCTCGGTAGGACTTCTCCCCGAGGGTCCGGATAGGATTTATAGATGCTTGCTAATACAATGCACCTGGGCAGTTTTTTATTCAAGAGATGGTATGTTTCTAAATCGACTCTAATCATGTGTTAACACCCACAGCATGTGGCGCTGTGACTGATGTGCTGTGCTCTCCTTCAGAAAAGTTGTGTGTTCTCGAAGACGAGTTAACCGATCAGATCGGAGAGGCGAGAAGACCAGCTTGCTCAGAGATCGGCCTGCAAAACTTTCTGCCATTATGTAACGATCGTGGCCGCTACCTAGAAACATCGGCCAAGTGGATGGAAAGTTCAGCTCCTTCGGTGTCTCGGAGCAAGGGTGAGTTTGTACATTTAGAAACAACCTGTCCTGAAATTCACCTATATACAACCTAAAAGGCATGAACCTGCACTTACCCCCTTGTGAAATACGATCACCACGGGTCTTTAAAGACGCTCCTGAATTAAAGTGTTCGACTACAAAGTAAATGTGTTCAGAAAGGGAGGGGGCAGATGGTTTTGTTCTAGATTGAGTGGATCTGGAGGCAAAGATCTTAAACCGTATATATCTTCATATTTTTTTCGGACCACTTGCTTTCTCCAGTGGATACCTTTTGGCTGAGTGTCGGCCATCACTCGGATGTATGAAGAGACTGCCCGCTTAGGGACAACATGAGGGAATTCTCTGTAGGGTCCTGTCAGACCTCAAGATTTGAACATTGTTCTGGAAGGGCAACTCACTAAAGGAAGTCCGACGGTTTCAGGACTACATTTGGGATTGTACAATAATAGTCTCACTTTTTCTGAAGATTTTTAGGGGGTTGTTTTCCATGTCGGAGTTTTCTCAGAAACCTTTGGCTAGACGAGCTGACAGCAGTCTGCTGGCGCGACCGATACATCGGAATATAGCAATCACTGAAGCAGCGATGCCGGGGCTAGCGGCGGGACTGAGTCGTAGCCTTTGTGGGAAGGCTGTCTCCCGTTGCAAGTAAATTTGAATCAGAGATTTTAGTACCATAGAGTATTTTCCTGTTGTTGTAAATACCGGCGGTAGTTTTTTTTAACAAGGAACGAAAATAGATTCCAGGCCAGGCGATCTAGCTTATCCATTTCTACTTCCCCGGAATTTCCTTCCTTGAGAGCGAAAATAGACAAAAAAAAAAAAAAATCTTCTCCCGGACGTTGTGCTTTATTTGTTCGGTAGATGCTCGTTTGTTTCGGTGCGTTAGAACATTTGAGCCGATGACTATACAGGGTACTTGTATATCGGTAGACGGCTGTTTTATATGGGGGTTTATTTAGTTGTTAGAGAGGCGGCAATTGGGCGGCACATCACTGTTCTGCCAGTAAGTTCTTTGATTGATGAGTAACGACTCGAAGCATGCAGTCAATCCGTTTATAAGAACCTATGACATCATGAACGTGCAGCCTCTCTTCTTTTCTACAACGGATGACCGTCCTGCTGAACGGCCAGCCTATCCTTTTCTGAATGGTGACATCATGACAACATGTCAGCCTATGCCCTTGTTCTAAACATGATGACATCACTGACGGCCATCCTATCCCTTTTCTACAACTGGTGACATCACCTGACATGCACATGATCCCGTTCTAGCAACGTATACGTCACTGAACGGCCAGCCTATGCCCTTTCTAGAAATGATGACATCAGTGGAACGACTCAGACACCTGCTCCCTTCGAAGGAATCGGTACAAAGACATGAAACGTTCAGGCTATCCATCCCTCACTGAATCTGACATTGGGCATCTATGTCTTATTTGGACTTATGAATCACAACAACAATGAAGTCACTTTTTCGAAAAAAACTGATACACCGTTGAACCACCAACATCCCTTTATTAGAACCAATGAAACATATGAACTTTCCCTATCCCTCACTAAAGCTGTCAACTTTAGTCATCGATGTCATCTGGAGTTGTGACATCATGAACAAACAGCGCTATCCTTTCGATGAACACAATGAATCAACTAAAACGTTCACGATACCCTCAGTAGTAGTAGTAGTGACATTTGTCATGCGTTTTCTATCGTTTACTGGCGGATGAATCACTGAGGATGCAGGCCGATACCTGGTCTAGAGCTGATGACAGCGATGTGCAGCCTATCCCTTTCTTCTAGCATATCCACTCGTCAGAAGCGTACTGTCTGTTCCTTGCTCAGTTCATGCTGTCGATCCCTTTCTAGAAAATGAGCACAGGTGAGCATGCTTCAGGGATAGACTGCCTAAAAAAAACTCCTCTTCACTAGAATCGTGTGTCTCCAAGCATTCAGTTTACCGATACAGAACCTGCGTAACAATAGATTCAAGATTTCTTTTTTTTTTAACGATAATCATTCGAAACATATTCCATGACCCCCCAGCCCCACCCCAAACACCGCGCACAACTAACCGCATAAAGCTTTCCAGTACCCACGTCTAGTATGGGCTGTTCTACCCAAATATCTCCAAGCAGCGTAAGAAATGATTGCAAGTTGTAAGATACATTTGGAAATCCTTAAAGTAACTATTTTCCTCTAAGTTTATATCACAAGAACCTTTCAAGTATTAAAGTACTCGGACACACCCTTGTTTGGTCTTCTTATATAGTGAATGTAAACTTCCTATACTGTGGGACCTGAACGGTTCCCGTTACCCTCCATTTCGACTACGACCATTGCATGTCATAACGTTTTTACGTTGTAGTTAATGTGTAACCGGTGGGAGGGGTGTTGTTGTGAGGCGAAGGCAGAGATTTTGTCCAATTTCTTCATTGGAATGCAATTCTGAAGCTGTGATATTCTTGACTCTGTGCAACTAATCTCATATGGTGTGTGTACTCCGGGAATTTTTGTTTGTGTTTCAATCAAAAACTGTGTGTTCACTTTAAGGTTAAGACCTACACTTTGATAAGCAATTTACTAAACATTTTTTCCCTATCTATTTTAGTGGTAAATCAGCCTATTTATTTTGCATACACTGGATTTTTTGGTGGGGGGAAGGGCTGAAATAACAGATATTTGCACTACTTGTTACATTTGATATGGGGGTTTGTAAGTACAAAAAAAACCTTCCACAACTGATATAGTTGGTCCACATTTTGTTTTTCTTTTATCAATTTTTTCTTTTATTTTTGCCTCTTATCTACAGAGAACATGGAGTCATCTTGAAGCAGAGTTTTCTCAGCAATTTTATTTTTTTTGTGTCGTTTTTATATTGGGTTTGGCCGATGTTAGTTAGAACCTTTTAAAAGGTCGTAGGTCTCGCTGGGACTTGTATGTTTCAAGTCAAGCCACGGGTTCAGAGTTTGCATGACCAATGCTGGATAATATACAAGAACAGCGACCGTTTACCCTCCCTTTAAGGGGATCCTCATCGTCAAAGCCACTTGACTAGACACCAAATAATTGGCTCTGCCGTACAATCGAAATAAAAGATGATTAGCTGTACGAGACCAACTCAGTATCGAGATTTTAGTGTGTTATATTACTTCAGGACATTGTGACAGATGTTTTTGTGTTGTGTTTTGTTTACTTTTAGTTTTTTCTCTCCGGTAAATGACGGTGTATCATGGACGTGTGATTTGCTTGTCTCTGGTGTAACCAGGGAAAAATTGCTTGCGGTAATGCTTGCTTCTGTTCCACATCAGTTATTAACTTTCCCTGAACTGTATGATGATTTTATTAAATCCGTACACGTTTGTTTGTTTTTTTTTCTTTTCCAGTATTAAATTGTGTTTTACTCAAATTTCCCAGATCTTGTTTGTATGACTGCTTCACGATTGGCTACGACGCGCCATCCTCACTGGGTCCTACCTGAGCTTACATTCCAGCGGATTCACTAACACTACGTGCCGGTCGTAGTTTGCCCCATGGCACGGACACGCCACTAGGATACATCAAGTGTTTGAAGCCTCTTCACGTTCAGACAGACGGGGTGTGGCCTTTTGTTAACCGTTTGCACCATAGTGTCGGCTATGATAAATTTCTTCTCTCTGTGTGTTACGGGAGAGCCTAACAACGTGAAAGGTTCAGGGGTTTGCGATGACACAACATCCATGTCTCCTCAGTCAAAAGATCGCCCTGTGCTTACTGAAGGAATGCCGCATGAAGGTGAGAGGGGCCGGGGGTCTGCCCGCCGTGTATGATAGATATAGGGATATGAGGAGGGGGGCGGCAGATAACAGAGAGCAAGCGCTGCACGTGCTTATCAAAAGAGCAGGAGAGCCCTGGAGGCACAGAGAAGAACGTGACAGCGCTTTCTCTCGTATCTGCCGACCCCCCTCCTCATATCCCTATATATCTATACACTAGAAGGAAACCCGGCGCGCGTTCCCACCCCACCCACCACCTTCATGCGGCATCCTTCATACCCCTTCTCAAATTGGAGTGGTACGTTACGATGACTGCACGGCTACAGATGCTGACAGCTTGGGTTTTCGCGCACACGTCTTCCCCAGGTCTGCCGCGCCTCCTTGCATGTATTTCTGTCAACACAAGATGGGAAGTCAATCTCGAGGGGGGGGAGGGGGTGTCGTTTGAATTTTTGGTGGGAAAACAACAGTTTTAGTTCATAACACAAAATTTATGTGTGTCCTGAACTTAATTGTTCCTGCCACAAAGCACCAAACCCTCTGCAGAAGTACAAGGGTCTTCCGGGGGTGGGTATACTGCTGGTCTAGTAGGTATTAAATGGATCAGTATCAGACTTGGGGGGGGTTCTGAATTGGATTCTCCAGTGCCAATCCTGACTGTCTTTACCAGTGTCGCAGTTCGTTTCAAGTATGCAGTACAGCAGGTACAGAAGAGCAATGTTTGGCCCCTTGATCTATAAAGGCGGTTGGGGGGGGGGGGATGACTAAAGAGGCTGGCGGGGGGCTGGACGGCTTTTATTACGGAACAATAAAACAGAAGGCGCCGCGATTGTTCGGGACACAGTAAACGAAGAGAACAAAGCAATCGAGCGTCCTCATTATCCTTTCACCTTTTGTTCAGTCTCTTAAGGGACAACCCCAAAACCGTTACATTCACACGATGTTTTCTCACCCATTATTCCTGTTAGATCCCTTACATATCAATCGCACAATTCGGAGTTATAATGGGGTCAGAGGACTGGTCAATGTATTACACAATTTTTACCACTTATGATTCCGTGCGCCCCATTGCACTTTGCATCAAGCCTTACAGGTTGTTGTAACTGATGTTCACCTGCAACTTCGCAGATCAACACAATGTCGTTCTGCACGGACAAACACATTCGCTTATAACAATCATGTTACAATGGGATCAGACTACCCAGTGTCTGTTTTTTGTATCTGTACCTTGGAGACAGACGTTGAACGCAACTTGTGCCCGATTTTACCACTTGAGGCAAAATTGCCTGGATGTGCGCCAGCAAAGTGTAAAACCTAAAAATGTGTCACAGGGTTCCCTGCACAATTTACTAGACCAAACCGAAATTTGTTATGTAACCATTAGCCTTACAGTTTCATGTTTATGGGGATCATACTAGCAGTGGGTTGTCGTAGTCGTTACCATGTGATCCTGCAGAGAGCGGGCACAAATTGGCAGGGAATTTGAAACCCAAAGCTTTTTTGTTGGCATGATATTTATTAGAATAATATGGACAGACAGAAAAACTTCTCTAGGCCAAGCACTGTAACCCATTACCCAGACTACAGAAGGTCCTGTTTGTAGTCTTGTTACATGTGGAGCAATCCTGAAGAGTACAGGCCACGAAACTGCAACGAAATGTGAAACGCCAAAGCTTTTTTGTTTGTTTGGTTTTTGATTACATAAACATCATGCCAACGAAAAAAAAAATTGTCCTATGGCCAAAATTCCATTCCCAGACTACACAGAGTCTGTTATGTAGTACCATGTGGATCACCTGAAGAGTGCAGGCCAAATTGACGGGAAAATGTGAACCCTAAAGTTTTGTGTTTGGTTTTCTTCTAGGAACATCATTCCACACGGAAAAAAAAACTTTCTAGGCCAACAACTTATAATGCAGTAGGATGGAGACACCCCCCCTCCCCCCCCCTCCCAGGCGCCAAATGGATACCCCCAAAATCTTTGTTTTGTCTCTATTCAGAACAGGGCATGAGGAGAAGAATACATGATGGTTGTCAAGCAATGTATATAGTGTATATCTCCAGGGTGGCCATTTTTACTGCCCCCGCACCCACAGATATGAAGCAAAAAAGGTCATGTGTCCTTAAGGATACAGGTCCCTGCCAGATTTCTTCATCTCTCTCTATTTCATGCTTCTACGATTTGCAGAAGACCCCCTACCTCCACAGGCTCAATTCCCAGTGATCTCCCTCTCTAACATGATGTATATGGAACCACCTTAAATACCAGCAAACAATTCTGGGATTTACTAGTGATCTTCCCACAAGTGCATTCAAGTTTTTGTGTGGAATGAGAGACGTTGGCAAACGGGACAGTTTTTCGTGTGCGTGAGAAAAACACATTGGAATAATAATAACAATAAAAGAAACTAATAACAGCTAAAAAAAACAGTGTGATCTAACGCGACTGTGAGGAACAAAGCGTGAGGAGGGATACACGTTTAAGGGCATGAAGCGTGGCGGGGGTTCTACGAGGAGACTGTTGGGGGATCGGGGTCGGCATAGCCAAGAGATGACGTACCAGGCAGGCACTCAGAAAGGATTTTTGGGAGGTCGTACCGAGCGGGGGAAGCCCTGATCCCACTCCCAGGTAATGCATAGAGGTTCTGCGGAGTAATTCTCCTATGACGGTTATGAGGAGACCCCCCACGCACTGGAGAGTATAGCAAAAAATAAGAAGGAGGCGTGAGCATGGAGGCGGAGCATGCCACACGGTCACGACCAAAAGATATAAGGAAGAAACAAGTACAATACAGAATAAACAAACAACCACAAACAACAAAACCACAAAGAGAAATGAGGCAGGACAATGGGGAGAGCAAATCACAGAAACCGGGGGGAGGGGGATTATAGGGATACGGATCTTTAAATCTCTTATTCAAAAACTGGCCCCCATTTTCGGGAATAAAAACCTTATAATTTTTTTTTTGTTCTGGGAAAGCTGCGGCTGACAACTGTTATAAGTATTGGACAAACAAACGATGCATCTCATAGGCATTGGGACGCACAGAGTTTCCTACATGTTCAAAGTTCATAGGAAAGGACTGTGCTCGTCAGAGCCTTGGGAAGCTGGTTGATGAGTCAACATGGAATACCATAGACTTCATACGGGTTTTATTTGATCTTACATGATTGGCATAGTTATATGCCAGGTCCATGACTTAGGTTAGGCCACAAATATTCAGGAGCAGAGGCTGGGAAAGCGGGGTGATGAGCATACGTCTGTCATCTAGTCCTATCAGTTGACCTATATCGTATTAAAATGACAATGGTCTAGTGTATATGCTTGATCATGAGTCATCAAGGTTAACTGACACTCAGGATCCTGGGGAAACGGGGGGTGTGATGAGCACTATGGCTTAAAACAGGCCTCATAAGGAGAGTTTATCTTACACGAGTGGAAAAATAACACCGGTAACCATTTATTACATAGACAAGAACAATATGAACATTCAGTATCCCGGTTAAGGCTGGGTGAGAACAATATGTAGTCCATATGCTCATCGGTACGTTAGTAATATCAAATGGTACATGTTTTATCTTTTAGTAATTAGAGAAGAAAGAAACAGTGAATGGACATTCAGATCCAGAGAAAGCTGTAGTTTAGAGCAATAAACTTCGATCACAGCAAATCCATGAATAATAACATCAGGATCCTGAGAACGTAGGGTCATGAGCAATAACAGCGTAAGTCTTTAGAGCTCATAAAGGATATTGAGTAGAAACCTATTACCATCACCTGTAAAAGAAAGTGTTATACTCCATCACCCGCATTTCCAGGACCCTGATGCCTCATTCCTTGAACAAGCAGCTCTTTTGATTATCATCCAGCTTTATAACTCAACCTTAAATTCACATTCCTTGATTTTGCTGTAAATGACGATAGCGATAGTGCTCATCACCCCAGCTTTTCAAGGTCCTGAGGTCCAGATTTTCCTTGTTGCTTTTTTTTATATTTTTTTAAACAGCTTTAAAACAAGCAATTCGCAGTTCTAATAGTTCAATAAGGACAGATCTGCATTAGACATAAGATGAATAAATAATTAAACTGGTAGATATGGCATTCAGGATCACGGAAAAGTGGGAATAACGCTCAGTTGTCAAATCTGCACAACTAGTTGAAATGTCTGTTAAAGAACGTAATAACTATCACGCAGTTGTTATGCAGTCATGTGTCCGCTGAGTGATGCAGATAAACATTCCGTGATCCTGGAAAATGCTGGGTGGGGATCCCCATATTTCACCCGTAGGTCATAAGGTTTCATAGCCTAATAAGAATCAACATCCGTCAAGTGATGGGATCAATTTGGTCCAATAATCTTAGCAACAATTGAAATCCATTCTTCACAGTCCATGGCTACTAACATCATACCCAAAGGTCTTGATTACACTCTCTGCAGGAAATACACTACACAGTGGGATGACAAGTTTTTATTTACGCTGGACCCTGCTGACAGTTCTCCCTCTTACGTGTCGGATGCCTTATAAAGTGCTTTCCGGAATCACATAATGATGACTGTCAGCACACCAAGACTACTCATCAATCACAGACGGTGGGGCCCGACACTCAGATACTAAGTGGGCGGCAAACTGACTAAACGCCTGCCGCACTGGTGCGTCTGACTTCCATGCCTCATACTGATGACCTCTACCCTTTACCACCGGTATCCACTCAGCTCGCTATTATAAAGTGAAGACGCCTGCGGAACCCCCGTCCCTTAGAGACCCCCGTTCATCGTACACAGCTCATAAAGCCGCTCAGCCATGATTGATTTTTAGGATATCTGGCTGGAGAGCGCGCCATCAGACAAGATCGAGAGCCGGCGACCATACTGCGACCTTAACCTCCCAGGAGCAATAGCGGGTTGCCCCTGCCCCCCTTACAGAGCACACCGGCAGATTGCCCCAAGTCTAAGGGGGCTCGGGTAAAGGTTAATTCATGGGTCAGTTCAAGACCCTGTCCCCCATTATATAATATAGACAGTGCCCGAGACTCGCCTGCCCCCATTACTATACTGCAGCCCATATCAGTGCACCCTACTAGCGGCAACTCCAAATAATGCCCACCCATAATAAGCAGTCCCATCATATATTAGCAGGGCACACTCCTATAGCACTCCTTCACACCCATATATGATCCCATATATAGCAGTGCCCGCACTCCTCTCATGCCACCTCCACAATCTGACACCTATATAGCAGTGCCCACACTCCTACTGACCCACATTCATGAGTAGAGCAGTGCCCACCAATACCCATCAATAAGCAGTGCACCACCCTCCCATGCCTATATATAGCAGTGACCCACCCACTGCCCTACATATATAGCAGTGCCACACTGCCCCCAGTTATAGCATAATGCCGTCCACCAGGTACTACATGCCCCCAGTATAATATAGCAGTGCCGCATCACTGCCCATTAATAATAGCAGTGCCCAAACACCCTCTGCAGTCCCACACTCCTTATGTTGTGCACATCTAATAGCATCTATGCCCCACCCCTCACCCATTAGCAGTCCACATATAGAGCAGTTGCACCCAAACATGCACTCCAATATATAGGCATGCTAGCTGCACACCATTAGCCACACGTCCTGCTGCCCAACCCAATATAATACTATAATAGCAGTGGCCCGCACACTCCATCAGTGCACCCCAATATGAATCCAATCTATATAGCAAGTGCCCACACTCCTTCATGCCACCCATCCATATTCATCTGCACTCCATAACAGTGCCCGACAACTCCTCCCCCATTATATATATAGCATGCCCCACTCCCTGCCCACCACTCCTCCATTACATATATAAGCAGTGGCCCGCCTCCTGCCCCCATTACATTATAGCAGTGCCGCACTCCACTGCCCCTGTAGATATATATAGCAGTGCCCACTCTGCCATAGATAGCAGTGCGCCCACAATCCCTGCACCCATTTACATATATGCAGTGCCCCACCCTATACATGCCACCCATTATACAGTGCACATCCTTATAGCAGTCCACTCCCTGCCCCCATTAATATTAAGCAGTGCCCGCAATCTGACCCAATTACATAGATAGCAAGTGCCGCGATCACTGCACCCATTACATACATAGCAGTGGCCCACAATCCCTGCCCACATTACATTATATAGCAGGTGCCACAAGCCTGACCCACTCTTTCCACCCCCGCTCCTCCCCTCCCCACCTCGTCTTCTGCATTCCCCTCACCCCACTAATCTTCAGCCCACCGTCTCTCGCACTGTCCCTACCGTAAATTGGAACCCCTTTTTCGCGCATTCTTACCCTTACATAATCTAGCAGTGCCACACTACATAATAGCAGTGCCCCACATCCCTGCCCCATTAAGATATAGCGTGCCAGCACTCCATGCCCCCTTAAAATATAGCAGTGCCCACACTCCCTGACACCATTACATTATATAGCAGTGACACACTCCGGCCCCCATTAATATATAGAGTGCCCGTAACCCAAAGCCCCCATTATATCTATAGCAAGTGCCCGTACCCCAGCCAAATTTATTATATAGGCAGTGCCCGCCCCAGTCTAATATATAGCCGGGACATAACCAACTGTAGACCCTTATTTTTGGAGAAGGAAAATAGGAAATAAGGGGGTTCATGTAAAAGTCAAATTAATTAGTGAAGAAGTGGGAGGCCGCCAGTGATTAGCCCCATAAATACTGAGAGAGACGAGCCGTTTGCAAATCATTGCATGACCGGTACAGAGCGGCAGGGTGATGGCACACCAGTGACGAAACCTTACCTCACTAGATAATGTCTAATCCCAGGTGCTCCGAGTGGCATGCAGCTGCCGGTCCTCCCTCGCATGCGACAGTGAAGTCGGCTCACCCAGCGGAAGGCGGATACACAACCGAGGATGAGAGGCTCTCTACATAATAGATCTGAAAATGGTTCCAGGGGCATTCACCACCAGGTACACACACAAAGGCTCAGGGGATACTATTCAAAGGCTAAATTTACATAGAAAGTGTCACCCAACATGATAATCAGCGCCTCGCAGCCGGGGGGACAATAACCCTCATATCCTGCATCAGAGAATTACATTAGAGTGTAATATTATATCCTTACCGACAGGGGGCAGTATTATTATAGTAGGTGATATATTGTAAATAGGGGGCCAGGTATTATAGTAGTTATATTCTGTACATAGGGGGAAGTATTATAGTAAGTTATATTCTATGACATAGGGGCAGTAATATAGTAGCATATCCTGTACAAGGGGGCAGTATTATGTTAAGTAGTTATATTCGGTACATCGGGGGCAGTAGGGCAGGATGAATAGTAGTTATTTACTTACATAGGGGGCAGTATTATAGTAGGTATATTCCTGTACATAGGGGGCGGCAGTAGCGGCAGTATATTATAGTAGTTACATTCTTGTATCATGGGGAGGGCAGTATATAGTAGTCATATTCTTGGACATAGGAGGCAGTATTTATTTATAGTAGTTATATTATTGACATAGGGGGCAGTAATAAGTAGTATATTATTGTACTAGGGGGAAGTATTCGATAGTAGTTATATTCCTGTACATAGGGGCAGTATTAGTAGTAGTTAGATTCCAGACATAGGGGGAAGTATTATAGTAGTTACTATTTAGTACCTAGGGGGCAGTATTATATAGTTTATATTCTGCTACATGGGGGCAGTATTCTAGTAGTTATATTCTGTACATAGGGGGCCACAGTCAGTATATAGTAGTTATATTCCTGTACATAGGGGGCCAGTACATTATGGATAGTAGTTAGATGCGATCGTACATAGGAGGCAGTATATAGTAGTATAGTCCTGTACTAGGGGGCAGATTATAGTAGTTATAGTCCGGTTACATAGGGGGCAGTAGTATAGTAGTATAGTATGTTACATAGGGGGGGCAGTATTATAGTAGTGAATCCGTACCATAGGGGGGGCAGTATTATAGTAGTTCTATTCCTGTACATAGGGGGCAGTAGATATTATAGTAGTTATATCCTGTACATAGGGGCAGTATATGTAGTTAATTCATGTACATAGGGGGCCAGTTATTATAGTAGTTAGTTATATAATGAGACATGAGGGGGCGGGCAGTAGTATTATAGTTAGTATATTCTGGTACATGGGGGCCAGTATTATAGTAGTTATATTCTTGACATGAGGGGCAGTCTTATAGTAGTTATATTCCTGTACATAGGGGGCAGTATTATAGTAGTATAGCTTGTACATAGGGGCAGTATTTTCAAATTATAGTAGTTATATCTTGTACATAGGGGCAGTATTTATAGTAGTTATATTCCTGTACATAGGGGGCCAGTATTATAGTAGTTATAGTCTTGTACATAGGGGGCATCGTATTATAGGAGTTAATTCCCTGTACATGAGGGGGCAGTCTTTAGAGTAATTCCTGACACTAGGGGGCTAGTATTATAGAAGTAATATTCTTTCTTAGGACCTAGGGGGCAAGTCTTTTTATAGCAGTAATACTTCTTTTGTAAATAGGGGGCAGTATTATAGTAGTTAATCTTATACATTATGGGGGCAGTATTATTATTAGGTAGATCTTGTACCATAGGGCGGGCGTATTTATTATAGTAGTTATAGTCTTGTACATTAGGGGGGCAGTCTTATAGAGTTTTATACTTATACATAGGGGGCAGGATTATAGTTAGTTATTTATGGTACATGGAGGCAGGTATTATAGTAGTTATGTATGCCTTACCATAGGGGGCAGTAGGAATAGTAGTTATATTCCCTGTTACCATAGGGGGCTAGTAAAAGTAGTTAATTCCTGTACAATAGGGGGCAGTATGTAGTAGTAATATTCTTGACATAGGGGGCCAGATTATCGTAGTTATATTCCTGTAAATTAGGGGGCAGTATTATTATAGTAGTCATAGTATGAAATAGGGGGCAGTATATGGGCCAGTATTATAGTAGTTATATTCTCTGTACATAGGGCAGTATTATAGTAGTTATACTCTGTACATAGGGGGGCAGTATTAATAGTAGTTCTATTCCTGTACATAGGGGCAGTAAATAGTAGTATCTTCCTGTTAAGAGGTGGGCAGTATTATAGTAGTTATATTCCTGTACATAGGGGCAGCGTATTATCGTAGTATATTCTGACATAGGGGGGCAGGATTATAGTGTTATAGCTTGTTACAAATAGGGGGCAAGTATTATAGTAGTTATATCCTGTACATAGGGGGGCCAGGAGTTATAGTAGTTATTATTCTTGTACAATAGGGGGCAGTATTATAGTCGTATATTTTGTACATAGGCGGGCCGTATTGCGGCAGTGATTATAGTAGTTATATTCTGGTAAATAGGGAGCAGTATTATAGTGTTATATTCCTGTAAATAGGGGGCCGGGTGTGTATTATAGTAGTTATATCTTTTACATAGGGGGCGGTATATATTATAGTAGTTATATATTGTACATAGGGGGCGTTAATATGTAGGTAGATTCTGGTAAATAGGGGGCAGTATTATAGTAGGTAATTCGTGTAAAAAGGGGCGGATTATCGTAGGTATATTACGGATACATAGGGAGCAGATTATAAGTGGTTCTATTCGTAATAGGGGGCGGGTGGTTATAGTAGAGATTATTATTCTTGTGACCATAGGGGGCGGTATTATAGAGTTATATTCTTGTACATAGGGGGCGGTATTATAGTAGTATATTCTTGGTACATAAGGGGCAGTATTATATCGTTCATATTCTCTGACAAGGGGCAGTATATAGTAGTATATTCTTGTTTACATAGGAGGCAGTATTATTTTAAAGGGTAGGATATTCTCTGTACATTAGGGGGCAGTATTCATAGTAGTTATAGGTCCTGTGTACATAGGGGGGGGAGTATTATAGTAGCTATATTCTTGTAACATAGGGGCCAGTACTATAGGAGTATTTGCCTTGACATAGGGGGCAGTTATATAGTTAGTTATATTCCTGTAACATAGGGGGGCAGTATTATAGTAGTTATATCATGTAACATTGGGGGCAGTACGGATTATAGTGTATTTCATGTACATAGGGGCAGTATTATGTCGATATGGATGTACATAGGGGCAGCAGATATAGTAGTCTATACTGTACATATGGTTCTTGTTTTCTCTTTTTTTCTCTTGCGCAAGTAGTATTTATTAGTAGTTATTTCTAATTCGGTTACATTGGGGGGCAGATTATAGTAGTAGATCCTTTGGTACAATAAGGGGGCAGTCATTTATGTATTTAATCTCTGTAACATAGGGGGGCAGTGTTTTATGTATTTATATTCTTGTACATTGGGGGCAGTATTATAGTAGTTATATTCCTGTACATCGGGGGCAGAGTCAGTATTCTATAGTAAGTTATATTCTAGTACATAGGCAGTATTATAGTAGAGTATATTCTTGTACATTAGGGGGGCGTAGTATTATAGTAGTTATATTCTTGTACGAGGGGACCGTATTATAGTAGTTATATCGTCTTGTACATAGGGGGGCAGTATTATACTAGTTATATTCCTGTACATAGGGGGGCCAGTTGATAGTAGTTATATTCTTTTACAATAGGGGACAGTATTTATAGTGTAGTTATATTCTTGGAAAATAGGGGCCAGGATTATTTAGTAGTTATATTCTTGACATAGGGGGCAGTCTAGAGTTCGTATATTCTTGTTACATGGGGGCAGTCTATAGTAGTTATATCCGTAATAGGGGGCAGTATTATCTAGTTATATTCTTGTACATAGTGGGTGGCGGCAGTTATTATAGTAGTATATGCATGTACATAGGAACGGCAGTATTATCGTAGTTATATCTTGTAAATCAGGGGCCAGTCTTCTAGTAGTTATATTCCTTTTTGTTACATAGGGGGCAGGATCCTAGTAGTATATTCGTGGACATAGGGGGCAGTATTATAGTAGTTATATTCCTGACATAGGGGGCAGTATTATAGTAGTTATATTCCTGTAATAGGGGCCGTATATAGTAGTATATTCTTTGTTAATAGGGGCAGTATTATAGTAGTATATCCTAGGCTCTACTTGTTGTTGATCGAGCCAATTCATCAGTACGGTCAGACGCAGGTGGGACGATCATCTCGTACTTTCCTTGTCCATCTTATGTCCAGAAGTGAGGTGGATGGCCGCTGGATCGATCTTGTCAGCGCTGCTCGATCGATGCCGCTGTTAAAAAAAAAATTAAGTCACGCAAGTTACACAATCCACACGTGAAGTCGTCTGTCACATGGTTGAAAGCCCTTTACTGTACATCACGAAAGTAAACGGCTCCTTGGCATCTTGGCGATATATCGATCCTATAGTGGAGATATCATCTGTTGAAGTTGTTAGGCCTTGAAGCTGAGGGCTGCACTACTAGCAAGTGTGACAAGAGAAATGTAATCACCTCAGGGGCTACAAAGACAAAATTCTTGTACTGTGTGAATCGGAACACGGGGGTGGTTTAACAAACCAGAAATTCGGATAGCGAGGACATTCATTAAGGGGATTAGTACGGGGCATCTCTCAGTGGTGCAGCATCCGCTTGGCGGCCGACAAATTACATCATCACATCTTGGCCTACAAAGATGATATCAAGACGCGGTTTTTTTCACCATTTGGCCGTCCAGTCGGGGTTCGACTTATATTTCTCATCAGAAGGAGGTGCGCCTTTATAATTTTTATGGATCTTTAGGCGGTTTTCGGTGAAGAGGAACACAAAAACAAATGGGGAAATTAGTTCAGAAGAAAATCCAAAAGACGTTACGATCGCCGGAACTTCTTCTGCGCACAAGGCGTGCGGCCATCGGGCTTCAAGGGAATGGTGGTAAACTCTGGAGAACCAGGTGACCTAAAAGCAATGGACACGTGAGCGTTTAAAGAACCATCAGCAAGGCCCCGCCCCCAAACATAGAGAGACGATAATATGTGGCCCCTGCAGCTAGAGAGGATTTCGATCCGTTACTGGACGAGATACACGTCTGCTTATCCAACTCGCTGACTGGCGGCCGTCACTTAATAACAAGACGCTTAACCCTCTTAGGAATAAAAAACCAGAGCAGCAGTTAAGACCGACACAGGACAAGTAAGCATATACAGGACACACAACCCTCGCTCACTACCTGCTTCTTTAATGGTGGTGCACGACTGGTACGTGGTGGAGGTCCGGGATGAGCGGCGGCCCGCACGTTGTTAAAGGCGGATTTTCCCGATGCGCGCCACGCGATACCGCGAGCAGAGGCTCTTCTCTTCCCACAGGGACATGATTTTATTGTCGATCAAAGTGGCGAAAACTGCGTTCTCGATAAATCGGGAGAGGAAGGGAGTACGGATCAGGCTGCGGACAGGAAGGAGGGCCTACAGAGGACAGAGACCCGGTACATCCTGTATATACTCCAGTAGCTGCATCACTATATGACTGCTGGTGCATTCACTGTGTACATTAAATTTTTGGGGACATTACTTTTATCCGTACTGATCCTGGTTACATTCCTATTATACCCAGAGATGCAACTCACTATTCTGCTGCTTGGTGCAGTCACGTATACATACATGGACATTACTTATCCTGTACTGATCCTGAGTACAGCCTGTATTTACCCCAGAGTGCATTTCACTATCTGCTGGTGCAGTCACTGTTTGTAAATAAACAGGACATTATTTATCCTTGTAATGATCATGAGTACATCATGTATTTTTTTTTATACCCCAGAGCTGCACTCACTATACTGCTGCGGGTGCAGTCACTGTGCGAATACATGACATTACTTATTCCTGTACTGATCCGAGTTACATCCTGTATTATACCCCAGAGCTGCACTCACTATTCTGCTTGCTGGTACAGGCACTGTGTACAGACAGAATTACTGATCACTGTACTGATCTGAGACATCCTGTATTATACCCCAGAGATGCCATCACATTGCTGTGGTGAGTCACTGCGTACATAAGGGAAATTACTTATCTGTACTGATTGCCTGAGTTACATCCTGTTATTTATACTCCAGAGCTTGCATCAACTCTTCTGCTGCTGGGGCAGTCAGGTTGTACATACATGACATTACTTATCCTTACTGATCTGAGTTACATCCTGTATTATACCCCAAGCTGCACTCACTCTTCTGTGCTGGTTGCAAGTCACTGTGTATAAAATGAATTACTTATCCTGCGCTACCTGAGTTACATCCTGTATTATACCCCAGAGCTGCACTCACTATTTGTCTCTGGTGCAGTCACTGTTACTACATGACATTACTTATCCTGCGCTGATTCCTGAGACATCCTGTATTTATCCCCCGAGCTGCAATCCCTATATGCTGCTGGTGCAGTCACTGGTGTTACAACATGACTGTTATAAGGAGTGCAGCTCGAAGTACGGTAAATTCATTAAAGGATTCACCTTATCGAAGAGTCTGCATCTGCTCGCGGTTTTGTTTGTTGAGACAGGGAAGGACTCAATGTCGTGAGCGGCCGGGGAGCCGAAGGATCGTAGTCGGAAACATCTGTGTGTTGAAGCGGTTGCGGCGAAAAACTTCTCGGATCTGGACGTTGAGCTTGGAGTCCTGAGCTCGCGCTCGGTGGCCACTGCCAGGCTTGTGAGCTCCTCGCGCCCTCGGGGGAGGGGGACGCTGATGCTGATCTGTTCCCATCTGTGACCAGTCCTCTTGGTCAGGGCCTCAGCCGGGCATGGTCTCGTGACCTTCAGCAGCTCGTACATGTTGATGTTCTGGACGGAGTGGAGAGGTTACGTCTTCTTTGTCGTTGACAAGGTCGTCCAGCATCAGGAGTCTTCAGATGGTGGCCTCTCGCCTGCAGTTGCAGGATTCCCTCCGGGGTCCGTAGTAGTTAGGAGACCTCAGAGCTTCCTGGATAAATTCCAAGTATTTGGGAAGTGGGGGACGGAATTCCTCGGAAGCTCAATAAAATGGTGGTGCGTGGAGCCACAAAATCACTAGAGTGGCCTAAAAAGAGAGGGTGGGGGAGTAGTCAAGTGGGCAGGGCCTAAATAAAAAAAAATGGATGCGCTTTAAGCTCCTGTACTCCCTACTTAGTTCTCACTGGACGACCCCCACATGCCAGGTCCTTACTATTCTATCACTGGAGGACCCACATGTCCGTGCTCCTACTATTCCTCTACTGGAGGAACCAAAATGTCAGTGCTCCTACTATTCCTTTCCTCCCCCCCCTGACCCATCACCTGGAGGACCCCACATTGCCAGTGCTCCTTACTTTCGCTACTGGAGGGACCCAAACATGTCAGTGCTCCTTACTATTCTCTCACTGGAGGACCCAACATGTCAGGCTCCTTACTATTCCTCATGGAGACCCCACAGCAGCCCTTTACTTTCTATCATTGGAGGACCCCACAGTCAGTGTCCTTACTTTCTCTCACTGGAGGACCCACATGTCAGTTGCTCCTTCGATTCTCTCACTGGAGGAACCCCACAGCCAGTGCTCCTACTATTCTCTCAAATGGAGGACCCCAAACATGCCAGTGCTCCTTTACTATTCTCTCACTGGAGGACCCAACAGTCAGTGGCTCCTTACTATTCTTCTCACTGGAGGGACCCCACAGTCAGTGCTTGCTCCTTACTATTCTCTCAGGAGGACCCCACATGTCAGTGCTCCATTACTATTCTCTCACTGGAGGACCCCACATGTCAGTCTCCTTAAATTCTCGGCACTGGAGGAACCCCCACATGTCAGTGCTCCTTACTATTCTTAACTGGAGGAAAAAATGCCCCAAATGTCAGTGCGCCTTTATATTCTCTAACTGGATGGAAACCAACATGTCAGTGCTCCTTTACATTCTCGCATGGAGGACCCAACATGTCAGTGATCCTTACTATTCTCTCAATGGAGACCCAACATGTAGTTGCTCCTTACTTCTCTCCAATGGAGGACCCCACATGTCAGCTGAACATCATTACTATTCTTCACTGGAGGACCCCCCAGGGAGTGCCCTTACTATTCTCTCACTTGGAGGACCCAAAGTCAGTTGATCCTTACTATTATCCTCACTGGAGGGACCCCACATGTCAGTGCATCCTACTATTCTCCTCACTGGAGGACCCCACAGTCAGGCTCCTACTATTCTCCACTGAGGACCCCACATGTCACGTGCTCCTTACTATTCTCTCAATGGAGGACCCCACATGCTCAGTGCTCCTTACTATGCTCTACTGGAGGACCCAATGTCAGTGCTCCTTACTATTCTCTCATGGCGGACCCAACATGTCAGTGCCTCCTTACTATTCTCTCACTGGAGGACCCCACATGTCCAGTGCCCCTTACTATTCTCTCACTGGAGGACCCCACATGTCAGTGCTCTTACTATTCTCTCACTGAGGACCCAAACATGTCAGTGCTCATAATATCTCTCACTGGAGGAACCCACATGTCAGTGCTTCCTTTACTATTCTCTCCGGAGGACCCCACAGCCAGTGCTCCTTAATATTATCTCACTGGAGGACCCCCCCCACATGCAGTCTCCTTACTATTCTCTTCATGGAGGACCCCCACATGTCAGTGCTCTTACTATTCTCTCACTGGAGGACCCCAATGTCGTGTTCCTTATATTCTCTCACTGGCGGACTCACCACATGTCAGTGGCTCCTACATTCTATCACTGGAGGACCCACATTGTCAGACTCCTTACTATTCTCTCATTGAGGACCCCAAAGTCAGTGCTCCGTACTATTTCCTCTCACTGGGAGGGACCACATGTCAGTTGCTCCTTAAATTCTCTAAACTGGGTAGGACTCGTCTGAGGCAACTGCAGTCATCGGCAGTCCATTGTCCGCTCCTAATAAGCTATCCTTCTGTGGACTTCATAGCACCCTGGATCTGTGACCCCACATGTCGGGAGATGATACCGTACCTGAATAGGCATTCTGTAGCACTAGAACAGCAGAGGACCCACATGTTCAGTGGCGTCTCTGACTAATGACTCTCACGTAGGATGAAGACGCCCATCAGGTGAAGGTAGCTCCCACATTATATTCTCGAGGCACTGGTGAGGAAGGGGACGCAACATGCCTAGTGCTCGACTTGATATTCCGCTCACTGGAGAGGAGGGACTCCGCTGCACGTGCTTATCAAAAGAGCAGGAGAGCCCTGGAGGCACAGAGAGCAAGAGTGTGTGTCCTGGAGGTATGGGTGGAGGAGAGGGTGGGGTGCCCCCTGGCGGTGCAGGAAGAGAATGTATGTCCTGGAGGCACAGAGTAAGAGAGAGGCAGGATGTTCCCTGGAGGGGTGTAGAGAGAGAGGGGGGGAGCCCCCTGGAGGGGTGCACCTTGCCCTTCCCTTTTCCCCTTGAGGGGGCGTCCACCTTGCCCTTCCCTTTTCCCCTTGAGGGGGCGTCCACCTTGCCACAGCTAAAATGTCAGATATGTCACGTCGCCTGGTTATTGCTGATGACTAATGCCACGTTCCCACTTGACATTTTATGAAAATGTCACATTCCCCCAAAATGTATTGAAGGCGTTCGCTTGTATTGCATCCCGAGAAAGTTCATGCAGGGAATGCATCGTGCTCGGTATGACTTCTCCCCGAGGGTCGCGGAGTAGGATTTTATAGATGACTTGCTATACAATGCACATGGGGCAGTTTTTATAGGATTGGTAGTTTCTTAAAGCGATCTGCAATACCATGTGTAACCCACAAGCCATGGTGGCGCTGTGACTGATGTGCTGTGCTCTCCTTCAGAAAAAGCTGTGGTGTTCTTCGAAGCTACCGATCAGATCGGAGATGGCGAGGAAGACCAGCTGCTGCAGAGATCGTCCTGCAAAACTTTCTGCCATTATGTCAACCGTATAGTGGCCGCTCCTAGAAACATCGGCAAGGATGGAAAGTTCCAGCTCCTCGTGTGTCTCGGAGCAAGGTGAGTTGTTACATTTAGAAACCCTGTCCTGAAATTCACATATAAACAACCTAAAAAGGCATGACCTGCACATTACCCCTTGTAAATCGATCACCACGGGTCTTTAAAGCAGCTCCTGAATTGAAATGTGTTCTGACTACAAACTAAATGTGTAGTCAGAAAGGGAGGGGGCAGATGGTTGTTCTAGATTGAGATGGATCTTTGGAGCAAAAGATCTTAAACCGTATATATCTTCATATTTTTTTCAGGGACCACTTGCTCTCCCAGTGGATACCTCTTTTGGCTGAGTGTCCGGCCATCACTCGGATGTATGAAGAGACTGCCCTGCTTAGGGACAACATGATGGTGAATTCTCTTGTACGGGTCCTGCAGACTCTACAAGATTTTAACATTGTTCTGGAAGGGTCACTCACTAAAGGAGTCGACGTTTAGGACTACATTTGGGACTTTGTACAATAATAGTTCTCACTTTTTCTGGAATTTTAGGGGGTTTTTTTCCATTTCGGAGTTTTCTCAGAAACCTTTCTAACGTGCTACAGAGTTCTGTGGCGCGATACACTGAATAGTAGCAAATCACTGGAAGCCGATGCCGGGGGCTAGCCGGCGGGACTGAGCCGTAGCCTTTGGTGCGAGGCGTCTCTACACTGTTGCATAGTAAATTTGAATCAGATATTTAGTACAATAGAGTATTTTCCTGTTGTGTGTAAATACGGCGGTAGTTTTTTTTAAAAAAGGAAGAAAATATATTCCAGGCGGATTTATCTTCTACCCATTTCTACTTCCCGGGAATTTCTTCTTGGATGGTCGGAAAAATAGCAAAAAAAAAAAAATTCTTCTCCCGGAAGTTGGTGCTGTATTTGTTCGGTAGATGCTCGTTTGTTTCGGTTGCGTAGAACATTCTGAGCCATGATATACTGGGTACTTGTATACGGTAGATGCGGCTGTTTTATATGGGGGTTTATTTATTTTTAGAGGCGCAATTTGGCGACATCACCTGTTCTGCCAGTAAGTCTTTGATTAGGATGAGTAACGACTCGAAGCATGCAGTCAATCCTGTTATAAGAACCTATGACATCACTGAACGTGCAGCCTCTCTCTTTTCTACAACTGATGACGTCGCTGAACGGCCAGCCTATCCCTTTTCTAGAACTGGTGACATCACTGAACATGCAGCCTATCCCTTTTCTACAACTGATGACATCACTGAACGGCCAGCCTATCCCTTTTCTAGAACTGGTGACATCACTGAACATGCAGCCTATCCCTTGTCTACAACTGATGACGTCACTGAACGGCCAGCCTATCCCTTTTCTAGAAATGATGACATCAGTGAACACTCAGCCTGCCCCTTTCGAAGAATCGGTACAAAGAATGAACGTTCAGCCTATCCCTCACTAGAATCTGTGACATTGGTCATCTATGTCTATTTTGGAACTTATGACATCACACAACATGAAGTCGATCACTTTTTCGAAAACTGATGACACCGTTGAACCCACAGCCGATCCCTTTTGACGAACCAATGAAATCACTGAACTTTCACCCTATCCCTCACTAGAAGCTGTAACTTTAGTCATCGATGTCCATCCTGGAGTTGATGACATCACTGAACACACAGCCTATCCCTTTCGATGAACCAATGAAATCACTAAACGTTCAGCCTATCCCTCAGTAGTAGTAGTAGTGACATTTGTCATCGATTTCTATCGTTTTACTGGAGCGGATGACATCACTGAGGATGCAGCCGATACCTGTTCTAGAGCTGATGACATGACTAGATGTGCAGCCTATCCCTTTTCTAGCATATCCCTCGCTAGAAGCGTCTGTCTGTTCCTTTGCTTCAGTCATTGCTGTCGATCCCTTTACTAGAACTGATGACAGTGAGCATGCTTCAGGGATAGACCTGACTAAAAAAAACTCCTCCTTCACCAGAATCGGTGATGTCTCCAAGCATTCAGTTTTACCGATACCAGAACCTGCGTAACAATAGATTCACAGATTTCTTTTTTTTAACATATCATTTCGAAACAATATTCCATGACCCCCAGCCCCACCCCAAAACCGCACCAACTACCGCATACAGCTTTCCAGTACCCACGTTATGTATGTTGTCTACCCGATATACCATAAGCATGCGTGAAGAAATGATGCAAGTTGTAAATAACCTTTGAGAATCCTTAAAGTAACTATTTTCCTAAGTTATATCACAAGAAACCATTGCAAGTATTAAGACGCGACCACCCTCTAGTCTTGGTCTTCTATATAGTGAATGTAAATCCTATCTGTGGGACCTAGAACGTTCCCGTTACCCTCCTTCTCGACTCGACCATTGCATTTCATAACCGTTTTTACGTTGTAGTATACGTGTAACCGGGGGAGGGGGTTGTTGTGAGGCGACTGGCAGGAATTTTTCCAATTTCTTCATTGGATGAATTCTGAAGCTGTGATATTATGACTTCTGTAGCAACTACTCATCATGGTGTGATTATTCTCGGGAAATTTTTGTTTGTTTGTTTCAAAAACTGTGTGTTCACTTTAAGGGTAAGACCTACATTGATCAAGCAATTTAGTATAACATTTTTTTTTTCTTATTATTTTAGTGTAAATCTACCTATTTATTTGCATACACTGGGATTTTTTTGGGGGGGGAAGGGCTGAAATAACAGATATTTTGCACTACTTGTTACATTTGATATGGGGGTTGTACCTTACAAAAGAAAAACTTCCACTAACTGTATATGTTGGTCCACATTTTGTTTTTCTTTTATAAAATTTTTCTTTTATTTTTGCCTCTTATCTACAGAGAACATGGAGTCATCTTGAGCAGAGTTTTATCCACAATGTCTATTTTTTTTTGTGTGTTTTTCATAGTGTTTTGCCGTATGTTATGTTAGGACCCTTTTAAACGGCTGGTAAGTCTCGCTGGGACTTGTAGTTCAATAAAGCCACCGGGTTCATGAGTTTGCAATAGACCAATGCTGGGATAACTATCAAGAATCAGCGACGTTTTCCATCCCCTTTAAGGGGATTCCTTCATCGTCAAAGCCACTTGGACTTGAGACGACCAAAAATTGTCTCTGCCGTAGCAATACGAAAATGAATATGCTGTACTTAAGACCACTCAGTATCAGATTTTAGTGTGTTATATGTACTTCAGGACATGTGAAACAGTGTTTTTTGTTTGTTTTTTTTTTTCTTTTATGTTTTTTCTCTCCAGTAAATGACTGTATCATGGACGTGTTGATTTGACTTGTCTCCTGTGTAACCAGGGAAAATTGCTTTGGGTAATGCTGCTCCTGTTTCCACATCAGTATTAACTTCCCTGAACTGTATGATTTTATTACATCACTGTCACGTTTGTTTGTTTTTTTTTTCTTTTCAGTATTAAATTGTGTTTTACCTCAAATTTCCCAGAGTCTTGGTTGTATTACTGCTTCACGATTGGCTACGACAGCGACATCACTGGGGTCCTACCTGAGCTTACATTCAGCGGATTCACTAAACTAGTGCCTGTCGTAGTTTTGCCCCATGGCACGGACGCCCTACGGATACATCAAGTGGTTGAAGCCTCTTGACGTATCAGACAGGACGGGGGTGTGGCCTTTATTGTTCACCGTTTGCACGAGTGAAGGCGTATGATAAATTTCTCCCTCTGTGTGTTAAGGAGAGCATAATGCAACGTGAAAGGTTCAGGGGTGCGATGCAAATCACCCTATGTCCTCCTCCGTCAAACAGATCTGCCCTGTGCCGTTTCTGCAACTCCCTTGGAGGTAAACGAGAGTTACGTAGTACAGTGAGCTATGCTACTTCCGTAAATCCCATGTACCAAGAAAATTGTTTTTCACAGCGACGCAATTCTGTAACCAGGTCATTGGGAGAAGCTACTACTGATTCCCATCTTGGCCATGTTTCTCTGACCTAGTATTACACCTTTCCCATGCCCAATACCCTTTCTATAGCTGTCGCAGTCAACACGTAGAACTTGCCGATACACGTGCACATTCATTTCTACAAAACCTGCCTTTGCAACGGAGAGAAAACTGGAACAAGCAAAGTGAAAAATAACGGTAGGTCCCCACATAGACTTCTCGTCGTTAGCTGGTCCTGCCACATCGACGGCTTTGGATTACTTTGTGTAGGACTCAATCCCTTCAGATCGATTAAATCCGAACTGTAATTTTAGATTCCCAGGGACGAGGGTGATATTTTGGGAAACACCATGTTCTCCACCTTTTATGTTTGCAGCTGTCGTCAAACAACTACGACCACGCATTGATCTGATTTATTGTGTGGCCCTGCAATATACCACACACACGTATCCTGCCCCCTCTGTCCAATAGAAAGCTTACCAAATTTGTGTTACACACATATGCGTTCAAGGACTTTGGATACAACTTTTGAAAATTATAATAAATGCCCCAAACTTCTACGACACTTAAGCCTGCGGATACACACAGACCTCCGTTGTTGTCGGCCTTTAGTAGAAACTTGTGTAAATTACATTAGTTTTGGCTTCTTTTTCATTCTCCGTTGTACTTCCATGGCTGATCCTGAGACATTCACATGGGGAACCTCCGCTCCCTGAGAAGAGAGTAATGTGAGAGGCCGCATTCTTCACATTCCTGTCTGGGAATGGTGGGTGACTCAGGTGAGAGAGGCAGTGATTCGTCCACGCGGGGGCCATGTTTTCTGCAGCAAGACTTCCTATATTGTAAGACCGGATCCAGTTACTTGCTTTAAGGAGTTCAGCCATTATCTCATGTCCTACAAAGAGTTTATTCCCTTATAAAATTACTATTTGGTCACGATATTGCAGATTATGGAAATCTTTTCTTCAGGTCGGGATAGTTGCACAGAAGCCTTGACATCTCTGTCCTGTTTACTAGTCTCGAGGATGTTGCAAATTTTAGCGCAATTCCACATCTGACAATTTTACAACACAATACTGACGCAAACTATATGAAACATCCGCTCAACCTCTAATATTGATGTAAAAGCCAAAAACTTTTGAAATTTTCCTTGAAGACTGTGCCTACTATATTTAGCGCATTATTAATTCTATAGTTCTGTACATTCAATAAGAAGTTCACATACATTACATAAGGATGAGAACAAATGCAAGCAAAAAAAAAAATACTAAAACGACTGAGATCTTAAACAAGACTAAGGTGGACCCTGACCATGAAGACTCACAATCTATGTGGGAGGGTAGATGAGGCGAGGGAACAGAGAAGTTGTGTGTTGAAGGCGATCCTGGAACCAGTGGGTTTTCCGGTTACATTTGGAAGGTGACTTGTTTTAGTAGAGCATTCAAGAGTATGGGGAGAAGTCTTGGAGCGGATGGTAATAGAATGAAACCGGTCTTGAGACTATTGGGTGATAAGTTCAGAGATATATGGAGGGGAAAGGTTGTGGACAGCTTTGCATGTCCGACTTTAAGCCCTCCTTCCGATTGTTTCATATGACTTATTACTCTATAAAGTCTTTGTATATGGTCCTTATAATCTGTGACGCTCTATGGAGTCTGGCAGGCAGGCAGGCAGGCAGGCAGGCAGGCAGATTACAGGCAGTCCCTGGGTTACATACAAGATAGGGTCTGTAGGTTTGTTCTTAAGTTGAATTTGTATGCAAGTCGGAACTGTATATTTTATCATAATCCCAGCCAGAACTTTTTTGGTCTCTGTGACAATTGGATTTTAAAAATGTTGGGTTGTCATAAGAATCTGGATTAACAATAAAGCTTCATTACAGACACAAGTGATAACTGTTGCAGCTGATTATTGTAGCCTAGGACTAAAGTACAATAAATTACCAATATCCAGAGGTCCGTTTGTAACTAGGGGTCGTATGTAAGTCGAGTGTTCTTAAGTAGGGGACCGCCTGTATTATGGTTAATATTTTAAACCATTTACTGTGCAGTGGGTAAGGAGAGGAGAGTCAGAAGAGAAGGGAGGTTCATGGCTTCCGATTTCAGAACGGAGGAAAGAGAAGGGGGCGATAGTGTGAACTATATTCCGGATTCCTGGTCAGAGAAGACATCCATATATTAATGGATATTAATGAATTAAGTGTAATAGATCACAAAAATTACGTGATTTCCATTCACCACGCGAACGAAGATTTGCTCAGCGTAATCTAGGAACTTTCGACAGTTTTTCACAACGGATCTTCAGCTCCATCTGCTGGTCGGTATACGATTATTCAATCAACCTATGAATCAATTACCGTACTCAAAATATTCTTATTACAGAGAGGAACAAAACCGTATATGCATTCTGAAAGCTGCGGGTTACAATCGCATAAAGACTACACAACAAATGCGACAGCAGGTGTAGAGTCCAACCATGATGGAACCTGATACTAGAACCCCTAACATTAGATTGCTTGCAATGCCTGAAAATATTAACAATCAAGTCCATGGTAGTTTACAATATGGAATGTTTATAGGTAGCTCCCGAGAGTGGGCGTTAATCTTCCGGTGCCGCTACTTCAGGTGGTTTATAGGTAGCTCCTGAGAGGAGGTATCATTCTTCGGGTACAGAGAACCTTGGGAACTTCTAAAATGTATTCGTCCTAGACTCCTGCCATCTACTTATATCATAGATGTCGCAAAGATCTGGATCTGTCTGGAGAGCTTGGGTGCGCTGCCCCCCCCCCAACTTGTGTGATTAACAAATGAAGAGAGCCACACACAATGGTCCTAAAGATTGATTGTTGTTACATTTCCTTGTGTAAACAAGTATCTACTAGCCATGAGAACACAAGACCAGAGGAAAGACAAGCCAACTCATAAGTGACATAAAACCTATAATTAACATAAATACAAGTCTTCAGAACATCAACAACTCTATGTATTGATGATGAAATTATCTTAACATCTAAAAGGACCCCCTGGGTATGTTCACATGGAAACACCCAAAATCACATTAGTAATGCTGATTATTTTCAATTGAAAAATGTTTTCACAAAGTTTTGAGGAGAAAAAAAAAAAAAAAAGTTGCCATGTTTGTTTTAGACGCAAATGAGACTAATCAGTTTGCAAAATGTGCCGCAAACTAGATGTCCATCTCCACTTTCCGTTGTGATTCCCAAGGTAAAATAATTCAGATTTATTTTAGTGCAATATGACCGGTCCATGAGAAACCAAGCAATTACTCATAGATCCAGGCGCTATGACTGTGGTAATCTTCTTATATTTGTTATCCATGGCCTCCTTCCTTCGTTAAAGCAACTTTTAAAATTATGCTAATGAATCTGAAGGGATCTGGGGGGCCTTGTGGAAGCAACACTAGCGGAACATGTGATCACAGCTAAAAAGACATTGGGGCACATTTACCTGTCCGTCCCGTCGCAATCCCCATCCGACAAGGATTCGGAGCTGCCGCGATTCACTAAGATCGTACGTCCAATTTCCTGCATGTGTCGCTTCTGCGCCGAGCTCCGTCGGAGTTCACCTTCTTATTCCCGATGCATGTCGGTGCTGATCTTGCGACACAATTTACTACTTAAATTCCAGGGTTTGTCCGAATCCGTCGGGTTTTCCGACTTCCAAGCCCCCCGATTGTGTCGCATGCAAGCCAGCGCCGATGCGACACAATCCGATCACGTGTGCCAAAAAACAATTCAGCGCAAAACGGAAAAAAAATGCGAAGCCTGACGAAAATGCGGCGTTAAGACCCTTGGTAAATGTGCCCCATTGGAGCAGATTTGTCCTTTGGTAGCATCTTACTTCAATGTTTTGGAGGGTCTTTGGAGATCTTTAGACATCAGTTTTGTCAAAGTGACCGCTTGATAAATCTTGCACATGAGGTGTAGATTTGCGCCTCAGTTGGTGACTTTTTGAAAAGTTGCACCTCAAAAATCTGCCTATCACATTTGGATTCATACGAATAAATCAGGAATGAATTGACATTTGGGGTCGAAAAAGTGGCTTGGCTTGCTCTCACAACAAAAAAAAAAACCTTAAATTTGGCGAACTTGTGAGACATTTTGAAAATCCAAAAACTGAGGTAAATGCAACGACGCATCCCCCACAGTGTGTGAACGGACCCTTCATAAAGTAATGACAACTGATTTCAATATTTTTCGATCTTTGAGATTTCCCTGATTCGTGTCAACTTTTACCACACATTTCCTTTTTAAAAATGTTGTATTCTGAGGTAAATTTCAAATTCTTATAATTTTACCACACATTTATTTCCAAAAATGTCGTATTTCTAGGTAAATGTCAAATTCTTATAATTTTACCACACATTTATTTCCAAAAATGTCGTATTTTGAGGTAAATTTCAAATTCTTACAATTTTACCACACATTTATTTCCAAAAATGACGTATTCTGAGGTAAATTTCAAATTCTTATAATTTTACCACATTTCTTTCCAAAAATGTCATATTTTGAGGTAAATTTCAAATTCTTATAAGCTACGGCACGTAATACAATTATTTTACGGATTTGTTTGAGGTGCGGAGTGTTTGTCAAAATGAAAACCCGTCAACGGTCCCGTCTAAAAAACACAAACTGTACGAACCACATCAGAAAACTCACATTTTTCGACAATTTTTTTCCACATAACTTACAATCGTGTTGTAAATCATCAAACACCTCATGTAAATACCCTCCTATTCACCAGTCCTGGTCTGGACCAACCACTGCTTTTGTTATGAAGCCCTCGAGCCCTCCTTCTTGTTTGGTAGCGATGACAATTCCCCCCCTTCATTCCTCCTCAGACATTTTCCCGCCCAGACCGGCTCCCATAAAAGGACAATGGAGAAGCGGGAAGAGTGACGTCACCGACCGCATGCAAATGAGCTTGATTGAAGAGAATCTGAGCGTGGGAACCGCGCAAGCGCAGTGACCGCGGGATCTCTCTTTGCTCAGCAGTGGCCTGAAGAGTTTGATTATTTTGGGAAGACAAGTGACCTGGAGGCTTCAGGACAAGTTCTGGTAAGTGCATTCTATTGCATTTCTCTGATTGCGTTATGTTATGTCGCGACATGCCGCGATAGACCCCGCAGGGAGCAGAGTTGCAAGTGCTTCCATGCTTGCACCCCGGTGCAATGTGCCATTGCCCCCCGTGCATCGTGCCCGTAGCTCCCTTGTCATTTGTCAGCTCCCTTATCGGCCGATTTCCATCTCGCGGCGACGGACAGAAGTCGCATCGAGTTGCGTGGTCGAGCTGCAGTGTCGGTGCCATGTGTCAGCGCTCGCACCCCCCCCCCCCTCTGCCCCTGCACGTTTCCTCCATTGTTCAGTGTCACTGGAAGGGCCTCATGTCTCCTTCCATCTGTCTGCACTTGGCGCTGACCGTGCAGAAGTCGGCTGCGATGAGGTCGATTACATATCGCACGCACGATATGGGGGTGCAGCACTGATTTAAGACTAAATTGTGGTTTGTAGTGCAACAGATGTCATCTTTGTATTGTGTGTGTGATGTGGAATAAGTATGTGCCCCCTCTGGATATACAAGTCCTTGTTGTCCTTGGTGTTATGATCATCTCTAACTTTTGGGGGTGAACTGGTTGATGTGCAGCAGGGTGATAGGTGGGGGTGGGGAGGCCCTGTGGGTGGCCGGGCTGCTTGGCTTGGGTTGCTGCACGTAGGCAAAACAAAGGCATTCACAGAGTCCCAGCGTGTCATCCCACCGCCACAACCCAGACACCCCCCCATTACCCCAAATCCCCTCTGCCGTGTGTTGTACGAGACCCCAAGTCCATGTATTCTCGGGAGAAATCATCGGATCTAGTTACAATATATCACCGCAATGTATCGGATGTGCTGTAACAATGTATCGGGAACGCGAGTGGAATGCGAGGCTTGGATTCCGGTGTAGTGTACACAGGACGACGTGATTGATCCCATGCGGAAAAATGTAGCATCATGATTGGAATAGATTGCTTTGTATTGATTCTCCTGCTGGGGGCGCTGTACATCACACTGAGAATTTACATTTTAAGTGTATAAAAAGCGTTCATGTTATCACGGGCTTGTGCCGAAAGTTTGTTGCCCGTTTTGGTTTTGTCAAATGTTTTCCCAAGGCTAAGTTTACTTCCGAGTAGGATTTCCGTTATGGATCAGAAATCCAAATACTGATGGTAGATGGTGTAAGTTTGTCGTTCGGAAAACAGGGATGACTTTGTAAGGTTTCGGTCAGATGACCGTGGTCGGTCCGTGAATTGAGGACCATATTTCACAGAATGACCACTGTCTCGGAGCCGAGGCTCTGCCGTCCTCGGCATTGTGGTTGGTCCTTGAGTCATACCCCTTAGATACATGGCGTTTTGAACACATTTTTGGGTCATTTTTGAGCAGTCCGTTTAAAAACACATCCGTTTTTGACCAGTTTGAATTAAGAGAATTGGTCAAACCTGTCAGAAACGCACTCGTTTTTTAAACGGACTGCTCAAAACCGGGTTCAAAACGCCACGTGTGACATCACCCTTGGGCTTTTTGCATCCGATACGTGCGTTATTTTATGTGTTTAGTTTTTTTTTTTTTTTTTTTTTTTATGGGTTTGTCTATTTAGCGTTCGTGTTTTTTTTTTTTTCCCATCCCGTTAGGCTGAGGGAATTCTGCTTGAAAACCGCACATTGCTGCGGATTTGAGGCAGATTTTCACTCTTCGTAGACTTCGATTCTGCGAAGGCGCACATAAATAGTAACCCAATCGTAATTTTCTGTGATGAAAACAAACCAAAAAACGCATCGACTATCAATTATATTAAAAATCACATTCACTATATTAATTTTTCTCAAGTCACATTAATGCACATATACACATTGATCATGGCCGCCATTCTACAGGAACTCTTCGTAGTGTCCTCCATATCGGCATTGTTCACATTCCTTGAATGGTTAGATCTATCGCATTGTCTCGGTGAGGCCGGGTCTTGCTGTCTGGTCTGTAGGTCAGTTGTGGTCTCTCTCATGGGGCGGGAGTCATTGCGGTCACACGTGGAGCTGTCAGGTCATGACACTTGTGGTTATCTCGGTCAGATCTAATCTTTCAGTGGTCACAGCAGTCGGCCAAAATTCTGAAAAAAAATCCCTTCTCCTGGTCGGAGATGATTTCACAGGCCAGTGTCAGTAAGGCTGACGGAAAGGGTTGCAGCACAGAGGCTCAAATGGACTTTTTTTTTTTTTTTTTTTTTCCCAATTTAAATTTTTAGAGAGGGAAAAAAGTAAGCTGTAAAAAATCAAAAAAGTTAGGTGCGTGCGATTTGTGCCCAATTTATTACAACAAAAACTAGCACGAACGGACTTGTAAACAAGTTGACTCTAAAACATGTGGAGAACTCTTTCTATACAGTGTTTAACGGGGGTTGTCCTAATATAAATAAAATGGAAGTAAGGCACTCTCCAATTCCCTACAAGGCTCGATCCATTTACCGAATCTTCTGTTGGTCTCTCTCTCTACTCTGGCTTCCAGTGATGACCTGTCCAAATGTTGGTTGTGTGATGTTGCCAACTGCAGAGAGGGCATCTGGGTGATGATGTCATCACTGGTAGCCTAGATAACTGTGACCGTGAATGAACATTACAGTGATATAAGCATCGACTTCATTAGACGTTCCGAGTATCTTTTTTTTTTTTTTTTTGTAGTACTTTTAAAAATTTCATCACGCGTGGCCTTTTACCAAATTTGCCAAATTGTGGTGTATGTCCTCCCTGTAAGTGTAAATTGTCTGCTATGATGGAAACAATCCAGAGCTTCATTGTGTTTTGTTAATGAGGAACTGCCCCTCCATCATAGCAGAGGCTCTTCCAGATGTGTCATATCTTGGACCCAGTCCAGAAGAAGACAGCCCAATTTCTATATCCTGGGGATTGATGGCGGGACCGTATAATGGCCGCAGATGGAGGGTCATAGGATCTCTAACTGTCCATGAGCAATCGCCCTGCCAGGACCATATGTATTCGTTACTAAGATCAAGGTCCTGGCAGGGTGATTGTTTATGGGCAGAAGGAGATCACATGACACTCCATCTGCGGCCATTATATGGTCAGGAATGTCAGACTGAACAATCGCCCTGCCAGGACTGTGATCTTGTATTAAAGAGGACGGGTCACCTGTACAAACAGCATTAGGAGCTTCTTACTAAAGTAAGCAGCCCCTAGTGCTGCAACAGACGCAGCAGTGTTACACTGCTAGTGTTATGGGAAACCGAATGTTACCGAATATCCCCCGCCTCCCATTTACACACATTACAAAAAAACTACAGGTTAAATGGCCAAAAAACGCATCGACTATCAATTATATTAAAAATCACATTCACTATATTAATTTTTCTCAAGTCACATTAATGCACATATACACATTGATCATGGCCGCCATTCTACAGGAACTCTTCGTAGTGTCCTCCATATCGGCATTGTTCACATTCCTTGAATCGTTAGATCTATCGCCTTGTCTCGGTGAGGCCGGGGTCTTGCTGTCTGGTCTGTAGGTCAGTTGTGGTCTCTCTCATGGGGCGGGAGTCATTGCGGTCACACGTGGAGCTGTCAGGTCATGACACTTGTGGTTATCTCGGTCAGATCTAATCTTTCAGTGGTCACAACAGTCGGCCAAAATTCTGAAAACAAATCTCTTCTCCTGGTAGGAGATGATTTCACAGACTAGTGTCAGTAAGGCTGACGGAAAGGGTAGCAGAACAGAGGCTCGAATTGACTTTTTTGCCTTTTTTAATTTAAAATTTTAAAGCGGAGGGGGGGAGAGTAAGCTATTAAAAAAAAAAAAAAAAAAAAAAAAATCTAAAAAGTTAGGAGTGATTTGTGCCCAGTTTATTACAACAAAAACTGGTATAAACAGAGACTTGTAAACAAGTTGACTTTTTTTTATATGGTGATTAAAGGGGTTGTCCAACAAACTAAAATAACTATATAAAATGGAAGTAATTCGCTCCTCTCCAATTCTGTACGAGTTTCGGTCCAATCACCGAATCCTCTGTTGGTCTCTCTACTCTGGCTTCCAGTGGTGACCAGTCGAAATGTTGGTTTTGTGATGTTGCCAACTGCAGTGAGGGCATCCGGGTGATGATGTCATCACTGGTAGCCTGGATAACGGTGACCGTGAATGAGCATGACGGTGATGTAAGCGGTGACTTGACTTTCCGAGTATATATATTTTTTTTTCTCCTATCACTTATAGTATTTTTAAAAACTTCATCACGTGTACCTTTTGCCAAAGTGTGGCATATGTCCCTCCCTGTAAGTGTAAATTGACCTCCATGATGGGAAAAGTTTCCGGCTATCCATAGATTCATTGATTTTGTTAATGAGGAACTGCCCCTCCATCGTAGCAGAGGCTCTTCCAGATTTGTCATATCTTGGACCCAGTCCAGAAGAAGACAACCCAATTTCTATATCCTGGGGATTGATGGAGGGAGAGCACCAAGAATAGTTTTATCTGGTAGACTCAATGATTCCTCAGTCCTACATTTTTGGTAATTTAATAACTTTTTCCAGTTGTTCTTGAAACTGGACTACTTTGAAAGGGTTGGCCACTTTACCTCATAATTTTTCTTATGTGGGGGTGGGGCAGGATATTTGGTAATTTACCAATAAACACCTATTAACAGTACTGCTCTGCTTTATTGATATGTTAATTGAAGCCTCCTGATTTTTACCTAATCGGCCAGACATTCCTGACCATATAATGGCTGCAGATGGAGGGTCATAGGATCTGTAACTGTCCATGAGCAATCGCCCTGCCAGAACCTTGATCTTAGTACAGTGATGGCTAACCTATGACACGCGTGTCATTGCTGACACACGTAGCCATATTCACTGACACGCGGCTGCCTGAGAGTAAAGTTTCATCCTACAGGATCAGGTGCAGTAGCCGGGAGGCTGAGAGATTGCACTGAGCACTCCCCCCCTCCTCCTCCTCCCCCGGGCCGGCCCCTCCCCATGTGTGAGCTGTGCCTAGTGTCTCCAGTCAGCACAGGTATCAGCACAGGGCACAGCAGGAGAGGTGACCCGTCCATACACCCAGGAGGCTCCTCTGCAGCTCCTGATAGTTGTGGTGGGTGTAGGATGGCAACACAGTCAGAGGCCACATTGCTGCTGCCTTGTGTGATGTCCCAGCAGCTGCCACCTCTACACTGACCAGCTCCAGAGCAGGGATGAGGGAGGACAACCACTCCCATCAAACAGTGAGTAAGGTCAGTGCAATGTATGATAGAAGACAGTCATCAGGGCTTGTGTGTCAGTTTTGTGACGTACAAGCCCTGAAATAAATCGCAACGCCTTGTAAATCGCCAGACATTGCGATTATTTTGCTCCGCACACCTTCTCCATGCCAAGAGGGCATGAAGGTAATGCGGACAGCGGCGCCTGCGCTATAACCTG
>CM033644.1:221258388-221275097 GCA_019512145.1 Engystomops pustulosus
TTTGGCGAATTTTTACACACCAAGCTCAAAAGGTTGCCCATCACTGTCTTAGTAACTAATACATTTGGTCCTGGCAGGGCGATTGCTCATGGACAGTTACAGATCCTATGACCCTCCATCTGCAGCCATTATATGGTCAGGAATGTCAGGCTGAACAATCGCCCTGCCAGGACTGTGATCTTGTATTAAAGAGGACCGGTCACCTGTAAAAACAGCATTAGAAGCTTCTTACTAAAGTAAGCGCCCCCTAGTGCTACAACAGACGCAGCAGTGTTACACTGCTAGTGTTATGGGAAACCAAATAAAGTTGCCAAATATCCCCTGCCTCCCATTTACACACATTACAAAAAAACTACAGGTTAAATGGCCAACCCCTTTAACATCAATACGAGACTCTCGTAGACCTTAGTGGTCTTTTGAAAGACCAGAAGAAAATTTGTATTCCCTTTTGGTCTATAGTAATTTCTCCATAAGAACTTTTCACAGTGTGTTGTGGTCCAATGTTTGGCTCGGTCTTCCTCATCCATCTTTATCCTACCACTAGGATGAAAGACCTTATGCAAGGGGAGCCTGAGGGGCTCCAGACTCCATAAACACCTATACAGCCTGGAGCCCCTTAGGCTCATTTGCATTCAGTCCTTCATCCTGGTGGTAGATGCCCTTGAATTACTGCTATTAAACCAAACTGAAAGCCTTTAAAGACTTGACGGCTTCTCTAGTCTCCGATTTTCTGACCCAGTGTTGTGTGTAGGATGTGAAAAGTCCTGAATGTCTCCTGTGAAGCCATAATCTGTATTATAACTTACAATTTTTAGAGTGTAATGGTGCATATGTACCGTCAACGGTGTTTTCTTTTCGGTTTCTCTTTGTAACCTGAAGTTCTAACCTCTATTGTCGGCCATATTGGTTCTCATGTTGCCTCCTCCAACATTCCGTCTTGCCGGAAGACAATGATTCTTAAAATTAACCCTTTCTTTGTTTCATTTTTCAGCTCTAATTCAAGTAACAAAGAAAAGATGATTGGATTTTACAAACCAAAGACGTACCGGAGCTCCAGAGGCTGCTGCATCTGCAAAGCCAAGTCCTCCAGCAGCCGATTTACGGACAGCAAGCGCTACGAGGGCGACTTCCAGAATTGTTTTGGGTAAGGACATGCCTGTATGTGTGGATAGATCAGGAGTTCTTGCATCTGTAGAGAACGTGTATGGCCATGATGAGTTGTAGTCCCACCGCAACTGGAATCTGCCTTAAACTAATCTTCCGACTTCTTATTTTATAGACTTCAAGAGATGCGTACGGGAGATATCTGCAACGCCTGCGTCCTTCTGGTCAAAAGATGGAAAAAGCTTCCCTCAGGCTCCAAGAAAAATTGGAATCATGTATGTATTTTAATGTTTTTTTTTGCTTATTGGCTATATGCAAACCATTTTGCTTTCCTCCAGGTTTCACAAATCTGCCCCACGTGTCGAAGATGTCATAACCACACATCCACGCAACTTAGTCAGAATCTCTCTGCGAGAGGAACAAACCTTCACATACTTGGTTGTTAAGTAAGGAAGCAACTGCCACAAACACCTTCAGTCAAAGGGACGTCAAAATCTGGCATGTTTGTGAATAAAACCTTATCCTGTTTGTAAATATTACAATCAACTAGCCATGGGCCGGTCACGAAGTCCGATGGCGTCTGTCAATTCTGACGCCTGCACACAGGGGAGTCCTCGGCCCGACGCACAGCGTTTCCAGGGAACGCATTGCTCTGTTAAGCTGACGCTGCGTTCTCTCGAACACGCTTGGTCGTGCCGAGGACTCCCGCCTGTGCGCTCTACGGCCATTATGAACGGATGCCTAGCGGACGTGTGACCACGCTATCTTGTCCATATGTGCATATAGTAGTATTAATGATTGCTAGTAGATATACCATAAGCCTTGCCTCTTTTTACAATAGACAATATAATCTCATCTGTTAGGTTATATAACTACTAGAATACAAACATTAACCGTACCTGAATGGGTAAAAAAAAAAAAAAAAGACGTCATGGAGGAAGTTAGAAGTTCCAAATTTCCACAATCCAGACTTTGGTTGTCACAAAAAATAAAAATTTCACACTCGACGGGAGTATAGTGACAAGAGCACTAGAATGCTAGCCAGCCTAGGCAACGGAACAAGTCCACGTCCATGTTTTCCGCTGAGATCCTATCATCTATGAAATTTTTTTTTTTTTTTTTTTTAAATCCAAAAAACAGTGCTCACCAAAAGTTACATGGGTAACATTCGGCAACGAGATTCCAGTCCAAACTGTAAATTTGCCAGTTTCCATACTTCCAGTTTCGGTTTTGCATCACAGTGGTAAATATCAGTAAAACAAAATTTAAAAAAAAATTGCATTAAAAAAAAAAATATAAATGAAAAGCATATATACATACAAAAATATATGACTATCTTTATACAATGTTTTCCAATTTCATGATGATATTGGAGAATTGTACGATTTCAATAGGCAAATTTCGCTTTAGATATTTTGTATTAAAAAAAAAACAAAAAAAAAAATAATAAAAAATCAATGAATTAAAAAGTTGATTTGAGGCTTCGACATATTCATATACACTATTAAATATATATCATATCTACATATGCAAGAACTGCATAAAAATATAATATAAAAAAAGTGGTGCTTTAAAGAGTCCAAGGCAGTAGACCCTGCCCCTGAATAGGTAGTGTTGCATGCTGGGAGATCTCATCATCTCGCGTCGCTTTCCTTTCCGTTTCTTCTTTCTATGCTGCAGCACTGGTATTAAACTGTTTGGGCAATCATGATGAATTTCGCCGAAGCCTTTAATATCCGCAGCAACTTTCTGCCTAAAATAAAAATTAAAAAAAGTTATCAAAAAGTTAAAGGTTCATGAAATAACAACTTCTGAATCCCTCACATCGTAAACTGGACCCACGGAAAAACGTCCCTGTTTCCCGACCCATCAAGTGGGTCACGGGTTATTAGACCCTCCTGCCCCATTTATTGTGTTGTTCTATGTGTGTTCCTTTGCTGAGGCCCACCCAGGAATTCACTATGCCAGAAATCTGTGAGAATCAACGGGAAGGCTAGGGGGAGTAATACCTATTTTTCCTGACACACTTTCAGTTAATCTACCGTACTTGCATAACAGTTTATTCACCTGCTTCCATAGGTTGGATCCAAGAAGAAAAAGTGGAGTTTCCTGCTCGAGTCGGTCTCAGCCTTGTCCGGTCTGTATCATGAGTGGTTCCTACAGATAGAGAGTCGATGGGTGGGGAAGCGCTGATCCGTCTGGTGCGCCCCAGAATCTGTAAGGGATAAATCAGGTCACAAATTATTTGAAAATAATAAAAAAAAAAAAAAAAACACACACACATCCACTGCCTATTAGTATTTAACTGGCAGAAAAAATAGTTTATTTTTTGCTTTCTACATGTTAAAACTCAATTACTCACATAGATTTTTCTTCATCTTCAAGACCTGTCTGTTTTTCATTCTTCGCGCTGCCAGGGACCTAATCCTTTTGGGTCCGATTCGCAGAGCCTTTATAATGGCCGCAACCACGGGCATCTAAACGCCTTACAACAAATAAATAAAAACTTACGCTAAAAAGACTATTTCGAACCTGCTTGAACCAATTAATAAACCCCACCTGAGTACACTGGCCAGCACCTAACACGTTCCTAAGTACTATCAGTCACCAGTAGATGGAGCTCATTACAAATTATGTCTACAGATCAAGTGGTGCGATATCAGAACCGGTCCATTTTCTGCGACATGGTCAAGCTACGTTACCGTAGCCAACCCCCCCCCCCCCCCCCAATGTATGTACACAGGGCCTGCCAGAGAATAGTTGAGTGCAGCTCTGGAGCTATACAGGATAAGTAATTCATGTATGGACACAGTGCGACGACCAGCCAGCAGAATAGTGATGCAGACTCGGGATTAAACGGATGTAATCAGGATCAGTACAGGGATAATAGTAGTACACAGTGACTGCACCCAGCAGCAGACAGAGTGGTGAGTGCAGCTCTGGAGTATTAAACAGGATTGTAACTCAGGATCCAGTACAGCGATAAGTAATGTCATGTATGACACAGTGACCTGCACCAGCAGCAGAATAGTGAGTGCAGCTCTGGAGTATTAATACAGGAATGTAACTCCGGATGCTACAGGATAGTAATGTCATGTATGTACAACAGTGACGCAGCAGAATAGTGGTGCAGTTCGTGAGTGATTCATAGGATAGATAGGATGTAACTCAGGATCAGTACCGGAAAAGTAATGGCATGTATGTACACAGTGACTGACCAGCAGCAGAATAGTGAAGTGAAGACGCTATGAGTATACTAGGAGTACCCAGGATCAGTACAGGTACAGTAATGTCATGTATGACCACAGTGCTGGCAGCAGATAGTGAGTGCGAGTCTGGAGCTAGATACAGGATAGTACATGTCAGTATGCGACCCAGTGACGACCCAGGCAGAGCAATAGATGAGTGCACGCTATGGAGGATAAATATAATACAGGATGTACTCAGGTCAGTACAGGAATTCATGTATGTAAACAGTTGACTGCACCCAGCCAGCAGAATGTGCAGTGCAGCGCTGGGGTATAATACAGGAGTAACTCGGATCAGTACAGGATAAGTATGTGTATGTACACAGTGACTCACCAGCAGAAGAATAGTGAGTGCAGCTCGAGGTATAATACAGGCATTTGAACTCAGGGATCAGTACAGGATAAGTAAGTCATGTATGTTCCACGTGACTGCACCAGCAGCCGCAGAATCGTGAGATCTATCATGTGTCCATTATACAGTGATGAGCGGCAGCCATTCATGACGGAGTCTTATCTGAGACAGTGAGATGAAGATGATCGGGCCAGCTCGCAAAAGACGAAGGAAATAAAGCCCAGAGAAGCCGTGCTCCAGCATCGGAGGCAGATGATAAAGGCGAAAAGTTCCGAAACCATCTAAACAGATGTTCCGCTGTTTCTCTCATAATCACACATGCATACATACATACACTTACACATACATGCATACATACATACACTTACACATGCATACACTCACGCATACACTCACATGCACAGCTGTTCCCCTCCCCTGTAGACACGGCAGTGCCCAGGTCGTGTGTTACTTTCAGTAAATCTCTTGCTCTGTTCTTAGTGTTTTTGAAGTTGTCAGTCAGAGCTCAGGTACGGGACCTCGGAGTATCCGATCTTTTGAGTGTGAAGGATCCGAAGGGGCCCAATTGCACTAAACCAGGTACGTAAAGAAGTAAGACTTATAAGGACTTCCATAATGGATATGACGAATACTGGGAGATCTGAGACTTTCTTAGTGTAGTGGAGACTTGTGGGTATGTGGTATGGGAGGGTCTGTGGGATGGAGTAATGAGGCAGGGGGAATGTGTGGAGAGCGATGTGGAGAGGTAAATGAGAAAGGATCTCTGGGCAGGAAGTCTATGTGGATGGGAGTGCGGGAGGTGCACTTGCTAGGCAGGTGCATCGGAGGAGCTGGTATAGGGCGAGGGGAGAATAGGGTGCTCTTGCGAATGTGGAGGGTTGCCCAGGTAGGGAGTACGATGGGAAGGGCATTTGGAAGGGTCCACTGCAGAGGGCGCTCTCGCAGATGGGCAGATGTGGTGCTCTGCAGGAGTTGCTGGGAAGGGCGTAGGTCGAGGTGAAGTGTGAAGGTGCTCTTGTTAGGGGAGGTGCCCTCACGAATTGGATCGGGGAGCAGCCTTTGCCAAGGCACATTCAAGTTAAGCATGATCATGGCTAGGGAGGAGAACTAGATCGATGGCACGGCAATGTTGAGGGTGCTATGAGAAGGATAATTTCCTTCAAAGGCGATCAGCTGGGGCGGGCTGCTGGCTGGTGGGGTGGGGCGGCGATCTCATAAGGCCAGTTCTATGCGTTAAAGTCTTTCGTTTGTTACGGTTTTGTTTTTGGATGATATATGGGTCGGTGGGCTCGGGCATTCAATCAGTTATGGCTTCTCAGTGAAGGAACTCTAAGAATTGCACTTAGCCCCCCCCCACCCCACCCGTCCGCCAGGATTGTTGGGCGTCTGATGGATAGATCATTGCCATGTGCGTTTCCCCACTATCGGCTTATGTGAGAAAAGAGAAGAGCCCTAGGCAGGAGGTCGATGCCCTTTAATGATAATAATTTTTTTTCATGTTTTCGTTCTTAGATAGGAGGAAGAGTCGTGTAGGTTTAATGAAGCAGTTTACTTCTCTGCCATATGTCCAATGTAATGTCCATTAAGGGAAGTTGGCGGCTTGTTCTGGGAAAAATACCTAGGTTCAGAAGTGGAATCTACGTACGAGATACTTATCACCGCGCACCAGGGGACCTGCCGGGCCTTATTCACGCCAAATTCCCCATTGATTCTCTGCAGGACAAGGCCACAGAGGATTCGGACAGTCAGGTGACAGAGGAGTCACAAGGATGGACAACGAAGATGGTCAAGGAGGAGGAGAACAGAGGCCACCGGTGTGGGTTGCATGAAGACCAATTTGATGCGTCTAAGATGATGAAATCTCTCGGAAAAGGTTAAGAATTGTGTTGAACTGCACGATCCGCGTTGCAGACACGGATACAAAATGACTAATTGAACTATGCATTCCTTGCTTTTGCATGTGAATTTCCGAGAGGCTCTGACCAGCCACAGTGAAGATGCCCAGTGGAGGGCATGCTGTCATGGCGTCTTTGCACTAACCCTCTTAGGTCAGGCCGAGGGCGGAGGGGGCACCGGCGTGGAAAATTGGAGACTGGTGTACCCTCAGCCTGCCATACGAAATTCTCTCAGGAGAGAAAGTGCGACTCGCTGAGAGCAAGACAACTGTTTTAAAAATGGAAGTCGCCGCATACATGATGGTTTATCTAGGGCCTAGGCCAATTCTGTATGCAGTGAGTCCCCCTAGTGGTGGCTGAGGAGCGCAGCAGATGGACGACTGCACTCATCATAGTGACTAGGACTACCCAGAATTGGGCGTCCCGGAAGCCAGTAGAAATAAGTCAGATGAAGTAGAGTTACTGGTAGTGCTCTGCAGTGTAGGGCAAGTTAGCGGTTCGGTAGTCACCTAGGCAACATGAGAGTTAAAAAACCACAGTACCACCAACTGATGATCCACCCTATATGTGTTTAAGGTTAATACCCTTAAGGGAGACCCCCAGAAAGCAGTCCCTCATTATGCTTGGATCTGAGTGGTCCCTAAGCTTTGTACTGTCTTTTTTTTTGTAATTCAATCAAACATTTTTGGGTTAAAGTTAAATGAAATCTGCTAGTACACAGACTACGACAAGTTACTACATTTCGAGGTTTTTGTAATTTTATTTTTCTTAACAATTGAAGTTTCTTTGTAGGTCACCACTAGTAATGAAGATGAAGGGCTCTGACCACCTCAGCATTGGTTAGTCAGATGGATTAGGAACCCTCAGGGTTAATCACGAGAAAAACCACTAAGGTTGGAGAGGCGCATGGTGCGTTGCGCTCGGTGGTCGTTTTATCACGCGGTTTGCGTTCTTTACAAAGACTACTGCGAAGCTGTACAAGTCTCAAAGGCCCAGTTGAGCACTATTCAGAGTCCATGCGGGCTCCTGTCCAAGATAAACGGCTACTCAGAGAGTGAAGATGGGATCCCCGCGATACCATCACGAAGAGAGAAATACGAGCAGGAAGGCAGCTGAGTCCTGGCGGATGTGAACTTCAGCGAAGGAAGCCCTGGTCCGGACATGATCTACGGAGACAACCTCCACCAACTGTGCCCCCCCCTGGCACTCCTACAAAGAGACCTGCCTAAAACCACCCCCTTATTAGTAACAAGGCAACAAAGGATATGAATATCTGTGGGTGTCCTTAAAGGGGTGTGTTCTCCAAGTTAGTAGTTTTTTGTGACATGGTTGTCTAAACCACTTCCCGAACGCGGCCGCAATAAAGTACCGGCGTGGTGCATGTGAGGGCACGCGGCTGGTGAGCCTCATCCCAGAGCGGTAAGTCTTTGCCATGCATTTTGCAGCAACACTTACGGCAAAACCTGAATTGCCGTGCGGAAAGCTGCACGGGCTATTCAAACAGAATGGGCGACCGCAATCTGGTGACGATCGTCGCCTCCAGTCGACGTCATCGTGACGGAAAGTTGATCGTGTTGTTATACAAGCCTTGGTCTCCCGAAGACACGAGGCTGGTGCTTCCCTGTTTAACATTTCAGTACAATGTGGTTTGACTGGCTACTGATGAGCTGGAAAACCCATATACGTTACTGAGTATGGCAGTATATGGAAGACAATCAGACAAACCTGGGGTTAGTGCCTAGGGGGTTGAAAATAGTTAAGAAAAAATAAAAGAAAAGTTTTTAAAAAATTAATTAAGAGTTGTGAACAAAAAACTAAAATCAATCGCCCTCCTTCCCTTTTCCCTGAGAAGTCTATATAAGTCTAATACAGTAAAAAAATAGTTAAAACACATTCAGGATCGTCATGTTCCGAAAGCCAGATCTACAAATGATAATAAAGTTTTTCACTGCGTTTAACCCATGTAACAGGAAAAACAAAGCGCCCAACCGCGAATTTGAAAAATGGACTTTTTTGTTTATGTGTTAAAAAAAAAATCTAAAAAATTCAATAAAAAGTGATCAAAAGGTCGAACAGTCATAAAAATGATCGCAATGAAAACGTCAAAGGTGACATAAAATGACACCACCCACAGCCCCGTACAACGAAATATGAAAAGTTTTTAGCGCGACAGAAGATGGCAAAATAGCCCCAAAGTATATTTTGTACGGAGGTTTTAATTTTTGTAAATGTGGATGGAAAACTATTATTAATTATAATTGTATCCACGGTGATCGCACCCGACCTAAAGAATTAAAGTAGAAATGTCATTGTGGGTGCACAGTGAAGGCCGTTGTAAAACTCAAGTCTCACAAGAAGAAAACAGCGGGTTTCTTTTCACCATTTTCACTGCATTGGAATTCCTTGTCCGGCTTCCGAGTACACGCATTGGATATTCACATACCATCACTATGAAGGGCAATTTGGTTGTCGCAGGAAACAAGCCGCCACAACCTCGACGTTGTAGAAATAATAAAAAGTGTTATAGGAGTTGTGAGAGGTGGGAAGTGAAAAAAAATGGGAAATGAAAAAAAAAAAAAAAGGGCTGCGGGGAAGGGGTTACTAGGTGGTGTAAAGGTGTTCGTCAGTGAAAGGTTGTGAATTGAGTGTTAAGGAACCAGCATTTGGGTATATGCGATTTAAGGTTATATGCAGGTAACCGTCCCCTCCCGAGCCCTCCTGGCGTACCTGCCCCCCCCCTCCATCGTTCCCCTCCTGCCTCTCCACTTTCCCGCTCCCCCCCCTTACCTTTTCGACCTCCCTTCCTCTCTCCCTCTCCGCCCGTCTTCTTCCTCTTTTTCCTTCTCCATCCTTTTTCTTTCTCCCTTCCTTCCTTTTTTCCCTTTTTTCTCCCTCCCCCCCACCTTCCCTCTTTCTCCCCCCTCTCCGTTCTTTTCCTTTTCTTTTTCTTTCTTTTTTTTTTTTTTTTTTCTTCTTTTCTCCTTTTCCCTCCCTCCCCCTCCCCCCCCTTCTTCCCCTCTCTTCCCCTTCTTTTTATCTTTTTCTCCCTTCCCTTTTCCTCCCTCTTTTTCTGACATTACTTATCCTGTACTGATCCTGAGTTACATCCTGTATTATACTCCAGAGCTGCACTCACTATTCTAGATATTGCATGCAGTTGCAGAAGGCTCCCGTGCACATACCTCACTATTCTTCCATTACAGAACAGCAGTCGGACGTTATGGTCTTTCGGTTTCTTGTCTGGGACTGTAGAAGACGGCTGTAGTGCTTTCATATTCAGCTTATAGGTGCCCATATCCTGAGAAAACAGACGGAAGCTTCATATTGTTTCTATCGGTAAAACAGCACCACACTTGTCCACAGGCTGCTTGTGGTATTGCAGATTAGCCGCAATGATGATGGTCCTGACTTGTAGACACTTACCTCCTGCCATGGAGAGATCTCCAACCTTTTCAACACTTCCTTAGTGTGATGTTCCAGAATATCGAGGTTGGATGGGGCTTTGCTCCCGTGGTCCCGCAGCCTCCGGGCTTTCTGCTTGGAATGATGAGATGACTTCTCTTGTGAGGATCGGGAGAGAGGACACAGCCCATGGATTCCCTGAGATTTGACTGGTTTGCTCCCCTCCTCCTGCAATTAAAAGGCACAAGTTTAGCTCACAGCCCTCCAGCAAAAACAGAGGAGATCATCAATATCAGACACCCAGCACCTCCACAGATCAGCTGAAGAACAGAGGACAGTGTCACTGATCTGCAGTAACCTGGTCTGGCCACTACACAGGAAGTAGAGCTGTCCACTTCCTGTTCCCTTTTATGTTAATCAGATGCCGAGAACGGCCGATGTGTGAGGATCCTGGGGGGCTGGACCCTCACCAATCACATATTGAAGATGTTTTCTATTGATACATTCTCCATGTTCTAGAATAGTGATAACCCCTCTCGGGGAGTGTATTGTATTACTCCCCAGGAATGAAGAAGTAAGGAAAGCATAGAGCTCCATCCCACCATGCCCCCCCCCAACCAGAGGTTTGCCTCAACCACGAGCACCCCCACACAGAGCTCTGCCGAACTGCAACCGCAGAGGTTCTGCTCTCTCTCGGAGATCGGGTGAAATGCTTCATCAGCGCTTCACCCGATCTCCAGTACAGCGGACAGGAGGGTCTGGCAGTGCGGGATCCTCCTGACCTTCACACTATAAGATGCAGGTACTCACGAAAGATATGGTACATCATACGGAGAGAGAGACAGATACATGAACACTGCGCATAACACAGGAGACCATGGGCACTACAGGTCCCTCAAAGGACAACAAGTCAATTAGAGGAAAAAAAACTGCATGCGACTACAGCCAAAAGGGAACGAGCCAAAAGAACAAATATTTGTGCCAACCTCTTACCACGTGCCCTTTGTGTTTACCCATCAGATAAGGCAGAGCGCTCCGGGGCTCGCTGACCACTGATCAGTCTATAGTCCACAATGACGGGATGTTCTTCACAGACGGGCCCCGGCCCATTAATATAGCGGGTGCACCGAGGAGCAGGTCTCCCCTCCCACCCCCACCTCGTTCAATCCATCCGTATAACAGGAATCGGGTTCTTACCTCCACAGAGCGAATCACTTTTGACAGCTCTTTAACAAGATTCCCGGGTCTGATGTTTTCTGGGATTTCGAAAGCGTGTTCTGCTACAGACTGGAGAGAGAAGAGTTGCCAAATTAAAGATGACCTTAAACCCACGCACCCTTTAATAGCCGATAGAGAATTTTTTCTCTAGCCCTCACCGCTACCAAACAATCAGTGGCATAAATTGCAACACCCAATATGCTTATTAATAGTCTGTCAAGTGGGCGGTTCTGGGGAGCAAGACTCTGCTGCTGCCCACCTGACAATTACGAGTCTCATTAGATTGATTTGAATGTAAACACGTGTAATGCCCATGTCCACCTGTAGGGGAGCTGCAGGAAAAGTGGACATTTCAGGTTTTGCCATAGAATCGGCGTCGATCACTGATCGTCCGTTAACTCCGCCCCAAAAACTATTTTTTTTTTCTATTGGTTACTTACTTCTTTCTTCATCCAGCTCTTCAGAGCGCTGATTAACGCTTTCACTCCATGTTTTAAATAATTTGGAGGATGGAAACCATCTTCTCTTAGCTCTGGAGGGGGAAAGCGAGTATTAATAAACTTGTCGTCATCCCCCATTACCTACCACAGATAATAAAGATTTGGATTAGTCCAATATCACACAATATAGAGGCTCTGTGATATGTCCAATACTCGCCATCTCTCCTAGAGGGTCTAGGAGGCTCCCGAGAAGAGGACAGACCTCCCGGTGTCCCGGAAGAGTAGGCAAATCTAATGCATTTCATAGGAGAAAAAAAGGGTGCGTGACCGGCGTGTAGAGCGCTCATGCACACAAAGGGGAGCGTCACACCCCATCAAAGGGGTGTGTCTTATACCTAAATGGGACATGATTTATGGAAATGGGGGTTGGGCAGCCAAGGAAAGGAGGCGTGGCCAGCCATGGAAATAATGGGAGGCGTGCCTCCGCTCGTCGCTGGCAAGTATGCTTTTACCTTTCAAAGTTTCAAGTAGATTTTTGGCCACAAACCAACAAATTGCCTCAAAGAAAGGGAACTTGAAGAGATCCGGGGTCTTCAGTCTTTTTTCCATCTCATAACACCTAGTAAAGTAGGAAAGTTCTGTGTTACGCATGAATATATAACCACAGTGACCACTAGTGGGAGCTCGTTCTTTATCGTTGGGGGGCGGGTCAGATCACTGGGATATCCGGTGATCAAGCAAATGTGGCGATAAGACACTTATCACCTTGTATAAAAAAATAAAGAATGTTTAATCTTTAATAAAAACGTAGTATGCAGTTGGCTCCCTCTAGTGGTGACTGTCGGTAGCCAGAATTTTTGCATTCAAAATCAAAAAATCTAAAAATCAACCCTTTGCAATTAAAAAAATAAATAAATGTAATAAAATAGTGTTACCTGAGCTGCATGCCAATGTTTAGGTTGTGCAGAAAGTTCCCACCAAAGGCCATGCAATCCTGAGACGTGAGGACAGCGTGAATCCAGCCTAAAACCGAATTACATACAGATTAACTACTTCATGTTGAATCTCTACAGCCAGTGATATGTATGGTCCCTGTAGAGCTGTGTAATTACACCTTTGAGTAGGTCGTTAGTTGTAACTACACATTAGATGTCTGTCAGGTGAATACATGTTTGGCCACCCGTTACCACTCATAAAATCCAGCATTCACAAGCAGAGTATCCTCAATGAAGAAAATATGCTACTCAGGCATAGGCTAATCTTCGCTTGGAACAAAAAGGTCGAGCATGTTAAAATCCGCCTACCTGATCCTTCGCCCCCACCCACTGTAGATGACCAGTAGGGTTGGCTGATGTACACAGATTCGGTCAGGTCAGGTCGTATCCCGAACTACCGATTGCGTATGACCAGGTCAGGTCGTATCCCGAACTACCGATTACGTATGACCAGGTCAGGTCGTATCCCGAACTACCGATTACGTATGACCAGGTCAGGTCGTATCCCGAGTTACCGATTTCCTGCAAATGACTGGGACTGAAGGGGTTAAGAGGCGGAGGGGGGGTTGTAAAGTTTGCAGCGCCTCCTGGTGGTGACTGATGCCGCCTCTCTCTTCTGATTAGACGAAGCGCATGTTGGTGGAGAAGATGGGCCATGAGGCTGTGGAGCTGGGGCACGCCGATGCCAATATAACGGGCCTAGAGGAGAACACGCTGATCGCCAGCCTGTGTGACCTGCTGGAGAGAATATGGAGCCACGGCCTGCAGGTCAAACAGGTAATCTAGAGCCTGGGGGTCCCAGATGTACGGAATATGGGCATCATGAGTGATGTCATGAGTAATCTCTATGAGACTGATGGATATAGCAGGTACAGCACTCGGCTATTCCATTAGTCTCATAGACCCATCGATTGAATATAAGATATTGTAGTCTGTGAGCTCCCCCTAGTGGCAGCTGTAGAAAGTCAGAAATGGATCATTACCCCTTTTAGATTTGTGAAGATTTGGGTTTTATACATTTTTGTATTCATTTCAGGGGAAATCGGCTTTATGGTCTCACCTCATGCTGTACCAGGAAAGAGAGGAGAGACACGAGCATAACCTGGAATCACCATGTAAGTTATAATGTGTCCCATTCATTACTAGCAAGGGTCACTAGCGGCGGCCATGACACGTACCCATAGGTATATACTCTTATGGTATATAATAAATATTGTACATTTTTCTATATATGTTTTTTACATTTATTTTTACCTTACAGTAGCACTTGGTCCTGAGCGGAGGAAATCGGACACGGGTGTACCGATGCCATCTTTGCGAGTGTCTCTAATTCAGGACATGAGGTATGTGTGTGAAGGACATAGACCTGGTATCAGCGGTTGGATTGATGATGATGATGATGTACTGAAGACATCCAAACCCCTCAGTCACGGCAGGGTGGCTGATACTGTGACTGAGGGGACTTGATCTCTTCAGGACAATAGGATGAATCCAGCTCCATTCTCATGATGCTCTGAATCTCAGGCTTAGCAGTTATCAGCCCCATGCTGATCAGGCCCATCCTGTGGACAACCCCTTTAAATCTTGTAGATCTTGGTTTCTTCCTAGATGTTTACATCCCAGCCCAAGAACCAAAGTATGAATCTTTTATGTTGGTCTCTTACCTGCATCAAATATTAATAGCCTTTCTATTGAGTATTGATCAGCAGGCTGACCGGGGTTTAGGGGGATTTATTTTTCCTTTGTTTTGATAACCGGTAGATTGTTTTTCTTAAAGGGGCATACATGTCAATAAAGAACCATATTTAGGAGCATTAATAATCGAAAATCGATTGATGACCCTTCCTGTTATCTCTAGTCTTGAATAATCCCTTCAAATATTTAAAATTCTGGCAAGCAGCAGTCACCTCTAGGGGGAGCTACTTGCATACATAACTCATGTAGCATTCCTCAGTACATCAGTATGCTGCAAGCATCAGAGCTCCCCCTGGTGGTGGCTGATAACCAGAGGTGTGTGGTTATAGTGCAACTGTCTGACTCTGTTTTTTTATTTCTAGACATATCCAGAACCTGAGCGTCATAAAGACGGACGTGGGCCGAGCGCGAGGCTGGATACGACTTTCTCTGGAGAAAAAGTTATTATCCCAACATCTGAAGCAGCTTCTAACCAACCACATGCTCACCAAGTGAGTGTAATTGCGTGGTAGCACATTGTTTGGTTCCAGTTCTAGTAGGTTTTATCTGGATTCTCGCTTGTTTTCAGATTCTAGATCTAGTGCCTGGGCTGTAGCAGGTTGTCCATGTCTAGTGATTGGTGTCTCTATTGTAGCAGATTGTGAGGTTCTAGATCTAGTGAACGGGTACCTTGATGGTAGCATTAGGTCTAATGATGGTTCTAGTTGCTTGGTTCTAGATCAAGTGATGGGGATTAAAAAGTTGTTTGGTTCTAGATCTAGTGATGGGTTTCTGGTTTGTAGGCAGTTGCTTGGTTCTAGATCTAGCAATGGGCATCTGAATTGTAGCCCATTGCTTGATTCTAGATCTAGTAATGAGCACCTGGGTTTAAACCATCTGCTTGGTTCTAGATCTAGTGATGGGTGTCTGGATTGAAGCCAGTTGCTTGGTTCTGCATCTAGTAAAGGGTGCCTGGTTTGTAGCGGATTGCCCTTTCTTAGATCTAGTAATGGGTGCCTGGTTTGAAGTGTATCACCTAGATCTAGGGATGGGCGTCTGGATTTTAGCGGATTGTGAGGTTCTAGATATAGCGACGGGTACCTTGATTGTAGCGGGTTGCCTGGTTTTAGGTCTAATAATGGGTGCCTGGATTGAAGCCAGTTGTTTGGTTCTAGATCTAGTGATGGGTGTCTGGATTGAAGTGGATCACCTAGTTCTAGATCCACATTGTAGTATGTTTTCCAGTTCTGAATCTAGTGATGGCTCCCTGAGTTGAAGTGGGTTCTACGGTTCTGGGTCTAGCGATGGGGTCTGGCTTGTAGCAGGTTGCCCAGTTCTGAAAATAGTTATGGTTCCCTACATTGAAGTGGATTCCCTGGTTCTAGTTCTGAATCTAGTGATGGCTGTCTGGGTCGTAGTGTTCTTGCCAAGTTCTAAGTCCAGTTGTTGGGGTCTGGATTGTAGTGGGTTGCCCGGTTCTAGCTGCCTCTGACCCTGGTTTCTCTTTCAGGAAGTTATACAAGCGTTACGCCTTCCTGCGCTGCGAGGAGGAGAAGGAGCAGTTCCTCTACCACCTCCTCTCGCTCAACGCTGTGGACTACTTCTGCTTCACCAGCGTATTCACCACCATCAGTAAGTGACCGGCGGACATCACCTCTGCCTTCTCTACATTTCCTGAACTATAAAGGAGGATTCTGCACACGAATGAGGCCTGTGCAGGGGGGGGGGGGAGCTTGACAACACTATTGCCATTGGGGGTCTTTGAATTTTTCTTGTCTCCTTAGTCCCGGCTTTAGACATGAGACAGTTTTGGCCGGAGTGCTCCTTTAAATGAATTCCTTTACAGATCCCTATAGATTTGGTTGTCCTTCGATGACCTCTCATTAGGCTTCTGACAACCGATGGAAAAAACTTCTTGTGTAATCTCCGCACACTAGACCCGAATTATCTGCCAGGACGTTGACCCACTTTTTATGCAGTGCCTCACGTGATGATATAATGAATCTCCTTTGTTCCCCAGTGATTCCATACAGAGCGCTCATTATCCCCATCAAGAAGCTGAGCAACGCCATCACCACCTCCAATCCATGGCTGTGCGTCTCCGGGGAGCTGGGGGACACCAGGGTCATGCAGATCCCCAAGAACTTACTGGAGATGACCTTTGAGGTTAGTCATCACTATACCCGTTATATAGATGTTTTATCAAAGGAAACGTGCCAGTTGGTTTGGGACCCCCTAAACTAGTAGCCTGCCTTTATGTCCCTCTCCAAACCGGTTTGACTTGCAGCCAGTGGTTGCAGGGTTCTTGATGATCTGTCCCTTCCATCAAGGGCATCCACCTTGCCCTTCCCTTTTCCCCTTGAGGGGGCGTCCACCTTGCC